>LZPO01027543.1:73291-95421 GCA_001675575.1 Neotoma lepida
ACACACACACACACACACACACACACATCCACAAACATTGACAGGAGGCACTAGTTTTCATTGTTTAGCATCTGACATTTTAGGAAGTGAATAAGTGACATGAAGGGAATAATAGAGAGAGGTCAAGCAGACACTAGGTGGTGCACATGGACTTGGCAAAGATTTTCTAAAGAATTCCACTGGAGACAATAGATTTGGGCTTGCCTTGACTACATCAAGCCATATTTGTAGCTAGAAAGCCTAAGTGGCTGCTCCCATCTATTTAGTCACACAACTGCAATGTGGGCTGCACAATGGCTACTCTGGAGTGTACTCTCAGAGTGTGGGGTTTTCTAGGGGATCTGTCTGTTTCACGGTGCACTGGAATCTAAGAACTGTGTTANAGTACCTGCCTGTCCCCATCACCTCAGGACTCACATGACCTTGTCCTTGTCCTACAGTTTGAAGAGCTCCCTCCACTCACCACATCCACACTGGGGGCCTTGATACCCAAGGTAAGTAAGTGATCCCAAGGTGTTTTTTGTCTCTAGCTTCTTTTATGTCTTTAGGGGAATGNTTCCATGTCACTGGAGTATATAGTTAGTGCTCTACAGTTTTAAGGAGTGCCCTTTTGGTTAAGAGACAACAGAAGTCATGGTCAGAGCCCTCTGCAGACACTGATAAACATGAAACGGGGAACAACCTTGCCTCCATATTTGGGCAGGATTCTAACCTGGTTTCCCAGAGTTCAGGATAGGTGTGGAGGCCAGATACTTGTGAGAGGACACAAGGAGGGTGAGGATGACAGATCCTGAGCCCTGGTGGTGGACCAGCCTGCACAGTCTCTTCCTGGGTGGGCTACTCCTTGGCTGGGTATAGTATCNGAGTTTGAACTCAGGGCTTTGCATATTCCAGGCAAGTGATCTCCCTCTGTGTGANCTTGGACACAGTCTTAGCATTTCTGAGTTTATTCTCATTTGTAGAAAGAGGCTTGTCCAGGTTGTTGAGAGGGACATCCAGTGAGGGCACATACATTCTTGTGGTAGCTGAAAAGGAATTTGGCAGATGTTTAGAGCATGGCATGACTCAGCATGTCCCAGCCNTATTACCACTGCCAATGACACCACCTGTTTTCTCATCTGGAAANNAAGTCCCAGAGTGGGCATTTGGCAGATGTTAACAGCTGTACTTGCTGGTACTTACAGATTCCCTTTCAAGTGGTCATGTAAAAGCAGAACAAATGTCTCTCAATCCCCAACTCTAGTTCTTGGCCTGTTCCCTGGCATCAAAGAACCTGAGGGATANGAAGTGCCACCCTGGGCAGAGGATATTTATTTACAACCCTCTGTACCTTTCCCCATCTCTTTCCGTATGCCTCACCTAGTTCAGAGAATGAGAGAATGGGAACAAAAGTCAGCAAGTGATCGCTACTGCCCTCGTGTGGTTGGCATTGAATAGCAGAGCACCCTTAGTTCTAAGCTGCGGCTTTGCCAGAGACCTCTGATACTGGAACACTTTCTGTGCTCATTGCCCCTGGACAGCTCATGAGATTGTTCCGGAATCCTCTCTTTCACTGGGAGACAGACCCCTGTTCTCAANTGGGCAACAGGCACAGANAGATCAGCCCATCTTCAAGGACACAGAGCTTTAAATGGCTCAAGATGGTCACAGAGNTGAGGCTAGAGGAAGTGGCAAGTGGCTGGAGCCACAGGGAGCAGCTTGACCCAGGCTCTGGTGGCCTCCTGGGGCCTTGCTTATCTAGGGACACAGTTCCAACTGCCTTGGGGCCTCTCTGAAGGAGGTGTTGCTAATCTCTCAGAGACACTGCCTGTTTGGGGGTAATGATCCTGAAAATCTCCGTGAAAAGCCAGTTGGTCAAATGCCTGACTAGTTAATGATCACGCCCTTGAGGGCGAGTTTGCAGGGTGAATTGAATGGCTAAATTTACTCTTTTTTTTTCATGGACCAAGAGTTCCTACAGAAGACTATCAGCCCAGTCAAGACTAAGACCTGTCTTCTTAGGCCTAATCTCCCTCATCCCACCCATGGGCAAATTCTGCTTGAGAAACAGTTATTTCCCACTCCCTCTGAAAGTGACCAAGGGTTTGTGCAGTGTCTGGGGCCTGCTTTCCATATTTAGGAAAGAGTCTTATCTGGAATTAGCTTGGTATAATTTGATAAACCAGTCTTTTCAGCAAGTTAGCTTTGGGGATCTGATCTGCAGAAACAGGCTCTTGTGCCCACACTGGGGTTCTCAGGGGACCCAGCCAGTCCTTGCTGGTGAACTCTGCCTTGAGATGGCTTGGGGCTACCTTCTATCCCGGGAAGGGTGCAAAGGACCCTGTGCCTCCTAGTTGGCCACAGACTGTATGCTGTAACAGCTGCCACTGGCCCCTACTTTCTCCTCTAGTCCAGGAAAAAAAAAGGGCCCCAGAGTTTGAGTGATTGAATTAATGAAATTTTGATTGTCGCTCAGCCTCTGGCCCAGGGCTTCAGGAGACCCCTCTTGGATCTGAGCCATTTCCCAAGCATCTCCATGTGTCTGGCATTGAGCTTGCCACATGTAGTTAGTATGGTGGTCCTATGTGAGGGGATCAGAGAGGGCAGGCAGCCCCTTACCCCACTCCACAGTGGGTCCATGCCTTTTCCTGGAGTGTGTGGGCCTCCTGTGATGGGTGTGTGGGGTGATGGGTGTGTGGGGTGATGGGTGTGTGGGGTGATGGGTGTGTGGGGTGATGGGTGTATGAGCTGATGAGTGTATGAGCTGATGGATGTGTGATTCCTACTCTGTGGAGGTTGGCTGACAAAAGTCCACTGCTGGTGACCCTGCCCACCCATCTGATGCTGCCCACAGGTGTTTCAGCAGTATCCCGAGTCCCGCCCACTCACCATCAGAATCCAGGTGCCCAATCCCCCATCTGTGACACTGCAGAAGGACAAGGCGCTGGTGAAGGTGTTTGCCACCTCTGAAGTTATGGTCTCCCAGCCCAATGACGTAGAGACCACCATCTGCCTCATTGATGTGGTATGTGTCTGAGGGTGAAGCTCCAACAGCTGAGTCTAAAGNCAGACCCACAAAGTCTCCTCAGGCTCCAGCCTCTTCAAATCCCCACAGTCCCCACCAATGAGCAGTCCAGCTTTGGGGCTAGGAGAGCTGGATCTCATCCAACCACTACCACTTCCAGCTGTGTGACTTTGGGTTAGTGGCTCCCTGTCTCTGAACCTAACCTTTTCTCTCTCCTTGAGGAGTGGCAGCTGGACTTTGTTAAGGTGCTTAGAGCAGTTTTGGGGACACGACAAAAGTTTTGAACTGTAGCTGTCAGTGTTCAGACAGATCACATCGACAATGCTCTCTGGGCACTACTGCATGTTACACCTTCTGTATGGTGCCAAGGAAGAGAGAAACAGCACATGGTACCCATTCCCTTGTCCCTGGTGCCTAGGAAGGGACAGAACAGCTGTCTCCACAATTATTTCATAGCAGAGAGTCCTCTTCATTTTAATTGTTACCTGATCACTGGATATATTTATAGGACATAAGATGTTTCAATGCACATATACTGTGTGCAGTAACAAAACCAGGGTCATCAGCACACTCATCCATTCACATAGGCATCAGCTCATACACATGTACATCAGCTCACACACCCATCAGCTCAAACACACACCCATCATCTCACACACCCATCACCTCACACACCCATCAGCTCACACACCCATCACCTCACACACCCATCAGCTCACACGCCCATCACCTCACACACCCATCAGCTCACGAACACAAATCATCCCCCACACCCATCACCTCACACACCCATCAGCTCACACACCCATCACCTCACACACCCATCACCACACACACCCATAAGCTCAAACACCTATCACACCACACACCCATCACCTACCTCACACACCTATAAGCTTGTTCACACACTCACCTCCTCTTTGCACTTGAAAGACTGAAGTTCTCTTCTCCATCTATTTTGAAGTATGATAAATCTTGTGAACCTCTGTCACCTTGCCATACTACAGAAGACTTCTCAAGGAGTCTTCTAAAAATGAAAACCATTCTTCTCCCCTGCTTCCCTTAACCCTCTGAAGGAAAGCAATCTCCTAAAAATGACCCCCAGAAGTACTGCAAGCTCTCTTGGTCATGTTTCGGCTCTTCAATGCTCTTCAGAAACGTCAGGCATAGTCTAACCACGGGCCTTTGCTTGGGCTGTTCCTTGATGTCTGCATGGCTCACTCACTTGCTTACTGTAGGTTTCTGTCCAAACATCACCTTCTCAGAGGCGCCTCCCATATGCCTCATCTTAAAGCCTCTCTTCTCCTATCACTCATCTGAAATACAACCCTCCCATACTGTGTCTCCCAGGCTTGAAGCCTTAACCTGATGTTACAAAATAAATATTCGAGTTTATTGTTGGGCCGAGATTGATCCTGTTCACTGTCAGATCCCCAGAGCCTGGCACAGGCCCAACACATAGTTAGCTGCTGAGTAAGCATTTTGCAAAGGAATGTGTGCTAAGGGCAACTCCCTCCCCAGGGAGGCTTCAGGCAGACACTCAGGGCTCTGGTCCCATTCGATGTGTCTTCACAGTGCCTGTTGCTCCTGGGACTGGGGACCAATGAGCTACTTCTAGGCTGGAATTGGTTGCCTTGGCTGAATCATGACAAGCCACTGAGAAAGGAGTGGGCGAGGGGGGTGAGGGGGCCGTTCTATCTGGACGCCATCTATCTGGAAATAGGAGTGAGTGCTCTATCTACCATGTGAGCCATAGTGACACATCACTGAGACTGTAGTCCTGGCTTCCTGGGCCCACAGCCTGGCCTGGTCTGGCAGATTATTTCACTTCAGCCTCAGAATCCTCTCCCCTCCTTGTTGTCCAGTCTTCTGCTATATAATACTTCCCTCTTTCCTGCCTCAGGACCTTTGCACGTGCCCCCCCTCCCTATAGCCTGGATGACTCTCCCATCCCCTTTGATCTGCTCAAACCCTACACACCCTTCAGTCCTCAGCACAAACACTGTTTCCTCAGGATGGCTTCCTGTGCCAGTTTAGACTCCTAGTTTGTTGGAGGCAGACTTTAATTTTCAGAAGGCTGTTTTATTTTATTTATTAGGGGAAGGCTATCGGGAGGGGGAAATGAAAAATTTTCCTATGACAACTTTTGCTGGGCAGTGCAGGGGGTGACTGTGGACATTTTATGCCTCTCTTATGGGGCAGGGCAATTATTATTGGCAAGGGCTNTTGCCCAATTACATCTTCAGTGACTCATTCCCAGCAAGTTCAACAGGCTTCAAGTCCCCTCCTGAAGGGATCTTGGGGGTCTCTGTCAACACCCACAGTGTCAGTCTTGGGCATGTCTCTGAGAAATGTTCACTCAGCCAGTACAGAGACATAAGTGGAAACAGTACTGGGTGTTTGCTGACCGACCATGCTCAGGTGAATNGGGCACCAGTGGGCACTGAACACTGTGAGTGCCCGGCCTGCAGNAGCCTGCATGACCACAGTGGTGCCTACTCTCCTCCTCTCCCTCCAGGACACAGACCTCTTGGCCTCATTTTCCGTGGAAGGGGATAAGCTCATGATTGACGCCAAGCTGGACAAGTAAGAGAGTCTGTGGCCACGGGCTTCCGCTCCTCAGAGAGTGTCTTCTGTACTGAGACTGCCAGTGCTGCTTCACGCAAGGCCACCAGGCTTGGGGTTGAGGTCTACTGTGTGGCTGTGAGGGCTGGGTAAATTCAAGAGGCTGCAGAGGTGACCATGGCCTATCTGCTGAGACCACTGTGGGCCAAAGCCAGGAATAGAGTCTGGAGGACCNGCTGTACCCAGAAGTGCCTCAGGACTCACCACAGTGCTGGGGACAATAAGTTGCTCTTGGTCCTTTATCCACGTATTGTGGCCTTCCTAAAGGCCCATGACATCAGAGCCCTCATTTTCCTGTTTTAGAGATGAGAAACTAGNGTTCAGAGAGGTGGGTGTGCTAACTCAATGCTACACAGAGTGGAGCTAGGAGCCAGTGCGGGTCCAGGTGCCTGCTGTCCTGAACAGTGAGCACTGTGTCTAGAGTCCAGCAATACCATTTGGATCCTGATGTGATCACTGACTGACTATGTGATGTCAGCCAGATGACTTCTCTGAGCCCCAGGCTTCCCATCTGAAGATGGGGACAGCAGCCTCTACTTCATATGATTCATGACAAAAGACTGCCATCCATTGGGTGCCTCTGGTGAAGGACTGAGGAAGGTTCGGGAAGTTTTTGTTTAACCTTGACCTAATTCTGCAGAAATAAGGGTTACTGTCATCTCCATTTCAAGATTAAAGAGTTCCTACTTTGGACCCTCAGCACACACTTAGGTCAGGGTGAGTTTTCCTTTTGACAATCAGTGTTTAGGAAGTCCAGACACTCACAGGTGGTACTAGTAGGCCACCCAGGATGGTCCGGGGATGGCCAGTCAGGTCTGGTGAGAAGAACAGCCACAGGGGGAGCAGGGCCTTCTGGAGAGGAGAGCTGGGCTTTGCAGTGGGGAAGTGACATGGACAGTTTGTGGAGTGTCAAGGCATTTGGGTGGTGTGGGGAGGGCTGGGCATGGACCTCACACTGTCCAGCCAGGAAAGTCTTCTCCTTGGGAGGCTGCTGTCTGTCCTGATGGAGGCTGAACCTTCCTGTTGAGCAGCCACATACTCCCTCTGTCTCTGGGGAGAGTCTGAGTCCCCTTAAGGCAGGGCTGTGGGGTGCAGTGAGACAGAGAACCTCTTGTTGTGGAGTGTGAGCTCACACCTATGCCTCCCTTCTCAGAGTAACANGGGAGTGGATTGCACAGGCTCAGGGTGAATCCTGTTACCTCTCTCTAGCTTTGTGACTGAGCCAAGAGAACTGGCAGCCTCAGCCTGTGGTGGGGGTGCTATGAGGAGTGAGGTAGAGACAGTCGGTGTCCACACAGGGCACTGGCTACCAATCACACATGGTTCCCACTACTTCATAGGGACGCCTCCCTGCCATTTAGTCCTGGCAGCCATGCCCTCTCCTAATGAGGAAACAGAGGCACAGAGAGGTGAAGTCCCTAAGATTGCACAGCCAGTCTGTGGTAAAGCTGTAATTTCAGGCTTACTTCTGTTAGCCTGGTGTCTGAAACGTTCTTAGTGCTCAGTATAGGAAAGTGAATTGCTGTAATCNGTCCTGCCAGGATGAAAGTCTTCCCATGCATGCTGGCAGAGGCTTCTGACAGTTGGTCATGAGTCCTGGGCCATTGCTGCTTTTAATTGAGCCACTTTCTTTCACTGCAGGACCAGCCTCAACCTCAGAACTTCAAATGTGGGCAACTTTGATGTAAGTATTAGGGTTTAGGCATCAGAAAAGATCTTTTGAGGGGACTGTGTCTTCTGAGCCTAGCTGAACCCAACATGGTTGGGAATCACAGGGGCTGGCATTGGTACTGTCACCCCTTCTCAGCTGGATGGAGAAAGGGGAGGGGTGTGAACTCACAGGTCCTGCTTGTTGCCAATGGCACCGTTCATGTTAGTTGACACCTGGGGCCTCACCCAAATCCCTTTTCTTCAGAGCAAGGAGGACCCAGGGCAACCAGGTGCTTGGGGACCCTCTTTCCTCTTGACATTTGTGGGCTGACCCATGTGTGACTGTGAACATTACCCACGTATGCTGAGACTCCATTTTCTCCTTCAGAAAAGAAATAGGTTTGGATTCATTTCTCTTCTAAATTTGGGTCCTGGAGAGCTGCCTTTAAGAGTCCNNGAATCTGAGGTGCTCAGAGTCAGGACTGATTTCCAGATCCATTGCTTTTGTTCACTCCTGAGTTCCCCAGCTAAGGCTTCATAGGGTTGCTCCCCCCAGTCTCTCTCAAAATAACTGGCTTTGGCCAGGCTTGGGTAGATTTCTGCCCATGATGAGAAAGGCAGACGCATCATCCTGTCTCTTGTTTTTGAGCTTCTCCAGCCTTCTCCAACCCAAACCCCGCCACCAGTGACATTGATGTCACCAGCTCAATTCTAGGCAGAGAAACTCTCCCCATCTTCACAGCTGCCTGGGCATAGCTCCACCTAGACCAGACATCTCTGGATTCCCAGTGGGGAGGAATACCACCTCCCATGAGCATAATGGAAATGCACAGAGTCCCCAGGCANGCCAGCAGCTCCAAACAAGCCTTTTCCTACTTGCATAGCTTTTCTTGATTAGTCCTCGAAGCATTCTTGTGACTTCAGTAGTTAGGAAACCCCCCTTTCCAAATAAGGACTGTAAACTCAGTGACTTTTATGATTTGTCACAGGTAGCAGAGCCACGGAGGGGTGACCACACTCAGCCTGTGCAGAGCCCTGTAGCCTGTGTTTACACACATTGCTTGCTCTGATTTTCAATAATGTAGTAGGGACCATCCACTCCTGTTTGCAGACAGGGAACCCAAAGCCTAGAGCAGTCAAGGGCAGTTGTGCAGGTGTCCCTCAGCACCAGTGAGGGATCAGCTCCAGGGCCCCCAGGATGCGCATGCCCTGTGTATAAATGGTGTAGTGTTTCCATGTGGCCAGCCAATCCTTCTGCGTACTTTCCAACTGATCTAGATCATGTGACATGTGACTAATTCTTATCTACATTGCTTGGAGAATCATGATGAGAAGAATGAATTCAAACACATTTAGTGCAGATTAAAAATAAAATTTCTTTGTTGTTGAGACAGTCTTATATTGCTAGCCCAGGCTTACCTTGAACTCATGGCAATCTTCCTGCCTCAGAGTAGATGTAATTCTGTTCTCCACGATTTTGAAGCACATTGATTGAGTTCCCAGAATCAAGGGTTCATGGACACAGAGGCCTGACTATGTGACTAATGGCTGAAGGCCAGGCAGGTGACAGGATTCCCACATAATCCTGAGTGCTTGCAAGTGGATCCACTGCACATTTGAGGAAGTTAAAGGTCGGAGAGGCACAGAGCCTTTCCACAGGCCCCTGGAGGCTGAGGTAGGATGTGCAGGCTAGCTATGGATCCTCTGCCCCCTGGGGGAGGAGCCAAGCCTTCTTTCCCACTTGCTTCTTAGCAGCCTTGATCTTCATCTTTCTGTACTGTNAGCGGGTGGACCAAGGGTACTAANGGGCTGCCATCTGGGACCTCTAGGGTCCATCTAGAGGTCCACTAGGCCTTCACTTTGGTCTCCAGGTCCCTCAGGTCCTCTAGGGTCCATCAGAGCTGGCTGCAGCCCTGTCTGAACTCAGTCTTCTTCCTCAGGTGTTCATCTTGGAAATGCTGGTTGAGAAGATCTTTGACCTAGCCTTTATGCCAGCGATGAATGGTAAGAGTGGGTATCCAAGACTCTCTGGAGCATACGAGTCAGGGACCTAGTGACTACTGGCTTATTGGGTATATTGAGTGTACGTACAGCCATACTGTACTTACTGTAAGACGAAGTGCTAAACGGTCTTATTAATAAAAAAACCCGGACCCAGATATTGGGGTTAAAAACTGAGAGATCAGAGAGGCAGATAGAAGCCAGCTACGTTCTTACCATTAGGAAATCCCTCAGCCAAAGAGAGCTACTTCCTGTATACTCACGCCTATATCTTTTCTGTGCCCTGCCATCTCACTTCCTNTCTCTGCCCAGCTACATCACTTNCTCTTTCTGCCANCTCTGTCACTTCCTGTCTGTCTGCACAGACCTCTAGACCTTTATGGTTAACTAGTGTTGGAATTTAAGGCATGTGCCACCGTGCCTGGCTCTGTTCCCAGTGTGGCCTTGAACTCACAGAGATCNGGATGAATCTCTGCCTCCCGAATGCTAGGATTAAAGGCATGTGCTACCGTAACCTGACTTCTATGTTTAATATAGTGGCTGGCTTTTTCCTCTGATCTCCAGATAAGCTTTATTGGAGTGCACAAATAAAATATCACCACACTGTACAGTGCCATTTCCGAAGTCTTTATTAAAATAGATTGATTAAGTCTCTGAAGGNAAATGCTNTTCAAGCTTACAAGTTAATAAGAATTATTTTTAGATTTTTTTGAGACAGAGTCTCACCCAAGCAGGCCTCAAGCTTGTGATCCTCCTGCCTCAGCTGCTTACATGTTGGGATTACAGTTGTATGCCACTGTGCCCACTTTAACATTTATCTTTACATAGAAAGTAACAAATGCCCACATTTCTGTTGACAGGGAACAGCATGGTTCCCCAGCTCCTACATCTGCTTTCTNTTTTGGCTGTTTCTTTGATTCCTATGAAAATTGTATGTGTAAATTTCACAAATCACAGAATAAATTTTAGAAGGCCCCACCCAGAGATGAGTCATCTAAACCTCCAAGTATTTAGTATTTCCTTCTAAACTCTTTCTCTTCATTTTTACATCCTCAAATTCCCCCCTGACTCCTTAGGTGCCACAGAAGTCCAACAGGGATAAAGGAAAGTATCAGGACTGGGCAGGCCAGAGCCAGAGGCTCGACCTGGTTTGGTATCTGTCTTTGTTGGAGTTTCTATTGTTGTGAAGAGANACCATGACCAGGGCAATTCATAAAGGAAAACATTTAATTTGGTAGCTGACAGTTCAGAGGTTCAGTCCATTAGCATCATGGTGGGACATGGCAGAGTGCAGGTGCTGTAGCTGTAGCTGAGAGTCCTATATCTTGCAGGCAACAGGAAGTGGTCTAAAACACTGAGCAGTATCTTGAGCATATATGAGACCTCAAAGTCTGCCTCCACAGTGACATACTTCCTCACAGGATTTAGCTCCATTCCACTTCCTGGTGTCTTTTTCTCAATCTGTACATTTTGTATTTTTATTTGCTCAGTTTGCTCCTTTTCATTATAAATCTTTATCAGAGTTAACACTAATAACCACACAACAGAGTCTGTACTAGGCTGTTTTGAGACTGTCTCTTATACACATCTAGATGTGTATAAGAGACAGGTTTATCTCCTTGAACACAGGACTTTAGCTCCATTCCCCTTCCTGGTGCCCCTTTTCTCAATCTGTACATTTTGTATTTTTATTTGCTCAGTTTGCTCCTTTTCATCATAAATCTTTATCAGAGTTAACACTAATAACCACACAACAGAGTCTGTACTAGGCTGTTTTGAGACTCCCTCAATTCATCCAAAACTCTTCACTTTAGCCTCAGGTAGACTCTTAGGACGAGGGTAAAAAGCAGCCACTTTCTTCACCAAAATATCACAAGAACGATCTCTAGGCCACATGTAATATTCTTCTCCTCTGAAACCTCCCAAGTAAGCCCCCAACAGTTCACAGAACACTCAGCACCTCTGTCNTCCATGCTCCTACTGGAATGGTCCATTAAGCAGTGCTTAAAGCACCCCACTGCTTTTCTAACTCAAAGTGCCAAAGTCTGAATTCCTCCAAACAAAAATATGGTCAGGCCTATCACAATACCCCAGTCCCTGGTACCAACTTCTGTCTTAGAGTTTCTTTTGCTGTGAAGAGACANCATGACCACAGCAACTCTTATAAAGGAAAACATTCAACTGGAGTGGCTTGATTACAGTTCAGANGTTCAATCCATTANCATCATGGTGGGACATGGCAGAGTGCAGGCAGACGTGGTGCTGTAGCTGTAGCCGAGAGCCTTAAATTTTGCAGGCAACAAGAAGCAGTCTAAAACACTGCCCAGTAGGTATCTTGAGCATATATGAGACCTCAAAGCCCACCCCCACAGTGACACACTTTCTTCATTGAGATCACATCTACTCTAACAAGGACACCTCCTAATAGGCACCACTCCATTTGGGGGGCATTTTCTTTCAAACTACCACAGTATCCTTGAGGAAAATCCTTTTAGCTTAGAAAGTCCAAAATGCAATCTATCCCCTTCAAAAGTGAGAGATTTGACTAGATCTATGCTTCCCAAAGTAGGTCCACAAAATAATAGCACCTTAAGAAAAGGGTTCTGTGGCCAAAGGAGACTGGGAAACAGTGTGGTTACCCCTGTAGGGCAGGCCCCAAGCATCCCCAGCTTCAAGTTCTACTGGACTCAAGAAGGGTAACTACCCTTTCTTCCATCTTCCTCTTTTCCTTTCCTCTTTCTAGAACATTAATCAGCAAATCTATATAGCCTCTCACTTTATTTTTAAAGTTTCATTTATTATTATTATTAATTATTATTATTGTGTGTGCACATGTGTGGGGAGGTGTGTGTGCCACAGTGCATATGTGGAGAGTTGGTTCTNTCCCTCTGCCTTTATATGGGTNCTGAGGATTGAACTCACATCACGTTTGTTCAGCAAGCCCCTTCTCAGGCTGAGCCATCCCAGCCTCTTCNTTCTTTTTNGNTTCTGACATCTTAAACCAAACAAAATTCCGTGGTGACTCACATGTTGGTGACTCACATGTTGGCGACCCACATGCATCATTCTGTTTTTTCACTCAGCAAATATTTCTCCTGTTCTCTTATGCTAAGGACATAGTCCCTAAGGAACTGATACGGGTAGTGACAAGTACAGAAAAACAGAATTAATGTGTTCTAGTTTCTCTAATGGCAGAAGTCAGGAATGGGGCAGAAGTAGCAGCTGCCTAGAGTTACTGGCCTAAGGTCTAGGAAGCACTGTAGATGACAAGACTTGGGAATAGTCTCAGGGGAGGCACAGAACCCACCAGGGAGGGGCTGGGGATGTGGCTCAATTGGTAGAGTACTTTCCTAGTATGGTGAAGTCCTGTGTTCAGACTGGCCATGGTGGTACATGCCTACAGTTCCAGCACTTGGAGACAGAGGCAGGAGGATCAGAAGTTCAAGTCATCCTCTGCTACATAGCAAGTCGAGGCCAGCCTGGGCTTCTGGGCAGAAACCTCAGGGACAAAGCCCGAGAGGCAGAAAAGACAGCTATGGTCCTGCAAATGCTGGTTGCTTTTGGCCAGGCTGCCACCTCTTGGCCACATGGGCCACACCTGACCTGACTCCCCCAACCCCTTTACAGCTCTCCTGGGTTCTGGAGTCCCTCTGCCTAAAATCCTCAACATTGACTTCAGCAACGCCGACATTGATGTGCTGGAGGTAAGGAGAGGTGAAGGCAGTTTCCCTTTCAGCTCTTGCCATCAACCTTGCCCACTCTGAGAGGAAGTGTGTGTGTGTGTGTGTGTGTGTGTGTGTGTGTGTAGGGACAACTCGAGTTTTTCCCTTTCAAAGCACAGGACTAGAGTGAGGGGACAGTACAAAGCTGAAAACTTTCATGCCTGCTGCTCCCCTTTTCCAGCTGGGAAAGCCGAGGCTCCAAGCAGTGCCAAGTTGAAGTGCGGCTAAGTTCACTGAACACCTACTTTGTGCCCACGCTACAGGAGGCTGGAAGCAAGCTCAATCCTAGCTCCAACCTGCCTACCCCAGCCTAGCAGCGATCCACACTTAGGAAGTAATTGCCTAATTGCACTGATGGCAGGTGCCTTGAAGTTCAGGTTCAGGGGCTTTGTTTACGTTATAAAAGACATGTGTGCTTAGCATNCAGCATGTGGGAAGTGTAGGCAAAGTTCAGTCCGTGTGGCTCTCAGGTGAACATTCAAGCCAGAAGTCACCCCATCAGATGCTTGCTGGCATTCATTCTGATCTTTCTAGAATTTCTACCTCAATCATGGCTCTGATGCAGAGGGTACTGGGTTTAGAGAATGAGGACCTCTGCCCGGTTCTGTCTGGGTGGCCTTGGGCAGGTTACACAACCTCTGTGGTCTTCACTCTTCTAGTCATTGTTATTAGCCATCGGCTACTTTTAGGATAAAATGAGAATTAAGTGGAAAGGGTTTGCACAGCCCTTGGCACACAGTAGGCCTTCTGGAACTGTCTGCCATTACCGGCGCCACCAGTATAATGATGCAGGAGGGACATCTGAGACCCTAAGCTCAGGGTTTATCTCCTCAGAACACACTCCCAGAATGGACTGAATGAACCTTTCTTCCACATGGGGAATTATCCTTTGCAAAATGCTGCATGTATTTGCACTGCTCTGGGTGTGCAAAGCACACACACATTGTAACTTGATCTTGGCCTGGGGAGCAATACTCCCTCCACATTTGGAGAGTAGTTCAGGGNGGTGATAGTGACCTTGGATGGACAGCCCATGTCTGGAGCCATCCCCAGGGTTGCCTGCCCTGGCCCCCTCTGAGTGTCCACAGGACTGGGGCTATCTGAACCTGTTTCTTTGTCAGTCAATGGGGAACAGTAGTTCCCATCTCATGATGTTTGAGGGAGAAGTCACGTGACACTACATTAGCANTATGGCTATTGTAACCAAGGGGCTGGGACACAGGAACAGGACTGACATGGATTTGCCCTCNCTGTCAACATTTTACCATCAGCTCTGGGCCTGGCCTTGCAGCCCCTTGTGATATTTTTTCTCGTCATTTTTATACAAATCTAGACATTTATTTTATCTTTTNGTTTTGATATAATTTTAAATTTACAGGAAAATTTGAAAAGAGAGTGAGATTAGATCATTCCAACATGCTATTTCCCTAGCTTCCCCTCGTGTTAGCATCGCATGTAACTAGAGCTTGTCAACCAAAACCAATCAGTGAGCACCAGCGCATGGCTCCATCAGCTCACCCACATGTCCTCTGTCCTGTTCAGGATCTGCTCTGGGATGTCCCAAATTGTATTGTGTTGTCTTGTCTCCTTTGAGTCCTGCCATCTCATGGAGCCTCACATTTCCTTGGCTTTATGACTATGACATTTTCTGTTTGTGGGGAGGGCCTCAGCTTAGACAGAGCTGACATGGCCTTGTGATGGGGCTGGGGTTGTCTCTCCCACTGTTACCTGCCAGGACACTGTGTATCCACTTGGCTTCTCCTGGACAGTCTCCCTGGTTGTTACTACCTGGCTCCTGCCAGGCTTCCCCCATGTGACACTCTGTCACTCTGACAGGCACACATACCTTGTGGGGGAATTCACAGATACCCACATGTCTGGCTTCCTATTGCACCCCAACTCGCTTTGATTCCAGCAATAGTTATTGCAATGGGTTTGTCTGCTTCAATTTTCTGCATGTGAATTCCCTTTACACTTATTAACAGAATTCTTATGTAAGAAAGANCTGTCCCCCAACTCTCATTATTAGTGTTCACTCAACTATCTGTAATAAGATAGACAATGTGCATTTTATTAGGTTACCATCTAGGTACTGTTTATTTTGTTGCATAGCATTCTTTAAGTTATGTTTCCTGGATTTGGGAAGGCTATAAACAAAGACATAGGCCCACTTCTCTGATTTGGGTGAAAAAGATGAGGGACAAAATGGGAAGTGTCCCCTACCTTGCCCAAGATCCTCTGTTCAGGGCAAGATAATGGTCCAGACAGGTGGTCCACAGGCAGACCCACTGTTCATCCCATGAGATACAGCCAGTGCCACCCCTCCTCACCTGGTTATCTCTTCTGCCCTGAAGGACCTTCTGGTGCTGAGCACATGAGTGCAGAGGCAGATACTNTGAGAAGAAGTCAGAACCAGCTCCAGAGAGAAGTGGCCTGGACACTGTCCTGGTTCCAGGTCCCTTCAGTCTTCACCACAGGTCTCCTCCCAACTCTTCCATCCTCCTCCCCTCCTGCCTTCACCCTGGGAAAGGATCCAGCCACTGCCCATTGGCCAACAATGCTATGCTCAAGACAGCATGGNGACTGAGATTTTGTGCTTTCAATAAAACATTTCACTTTCCCTGCAGTTGGGGTGTCTCCATGAAGGACCTCTTGGGGCCCAGAATTTCCTTCCCTCCTTGAGTGTGCTTTGGATATTGGCAGTGGAGCTATATCTGCCTGGATATGACACAATGAGGACCCTATAGAGGAGTGGGGTTAGGGGTGGAGGTGAGCTTCCTCCATGTACAGGGGCAAACCTGAGATTTGAAGTGGTTGCCCTGACTTCCCAGAATTTGCTTCCACCATAAGACACAAACACTAGGGATGGAATGTAGATGCATCAATGTGGAGCTGGAACAGGGGCTCCAGGAGGTAGTTGCTGAGAACCAGCAGTTCCTGTCCCATTAGCGGTCCTCAAATGAAACGTCCTTGTAGCAATGGAGAACCAGATGATAGTGGGATGTTGCAGGATAATGTGCTGCAGGACTGTGGGGTTTGGAGACTCTGCTCCTGGAGGTCTTCCTGGTTCCTAGTGAACGAGGATTGTCACAACAATCCTTTGTCCTGCCCCATCCCATAGCTGCTTTTAAAAAATCACTCAGAGGCTTATATTAATCATAAATGCTTGGCCAATGGCTCAGGCTTATTACTAGCTAGCTCTTACATTTAAATTAACCCATTTCTATTAATCTATGTATCCCCACATGGCCCATGGCTTACCAGTTCTTTCACGTCTTGCTTCTTGGGCAGTTCACAGCATCTGCTCTGACTCCGCCCTTCTTCATCTTCGTCTTCAGTTCGAACGTACCACCTAACCTTATTCTGCCTTGCCATTGGCCAAACAGCTTTATCAACCAATGAGAGCAACACATATTCACAGCATACAGAAAGGCATCCTACAGCAATTCCCCCTTTCTGTCTAATCAAAAAGGAAGGTTTTCACTTTAATATAGTAAAACTGCATATAACAAAAACAATTATCAAGTAAGAATTACAGTTACAATATCTAGTCTAGTTGTATTTGGCAAAATTAAAGAAAATATTCCATCATCTATCCTATCTTTGTGAGTCTAAAGTTTTATATCTAATTTACCTTTTATTATAACTAAGGAAATTATGAAGACTAGAAAATTATAACTATCTAGTCTTCAACTCCACAAAGACTCCAGAAGGATATAATATTACCTGAGTAAACAGGAAACGCCTTGCAAGCAACTNCCAAAACTCNAGAAATGACAGAGACTGCCTGGACAGTCACTCAAAGTTCTTCTGTAATGTTGGGGCATCCATCTTCAGCCTACATGCCTAGACTATCTGGCAGACTTTTCAGTGAAGCAGAAAATTTGAAGGACTGTCCCGCCTATATTGGCAAAGTTTATCACTTGCTTTCCTCCATGTCCTGCAGATAGTCTGACAGTTTCTTCTGTTAAGCAGGAGCCTGAAGGACCNTCCTGCCTTGTTTTGGCAAAGTTTAGTGGTCATTTTNCTATAGGTCCTATATGTCCAGTTTATACAGCATACTGTCAAGCAGTCCAGGCAAGAGCAAATTCTTGCCCAGATGGCTAGCCTTGCCACATTGAAAGCAAACGCCATAAGGGGTTTCTTTGATGCCCATCATCCTCTTTGAAGTAATTGGTGCTGCCAGGAGCAGACATGTCTCATATCAAAAGAATTCTGTTATTAAAACATTTTAAATGCCATATTCTGTAGATCTTTGAAGTGTTTNAAGATTACCTATCTAATTGAAATATCTTTGTATATCCAGAAAACCTAATTAATATGGCTGTAAGTTTGACTTTTACAGAAAACTATTAATCTGTGCTTTTTAATTATANATTACATTTTTAAATGATCTGCATAAACACAATACCTTAAACAAGATTAGAAATGTACATACAGTATAACAAATTTGACTTCAAATTTATATCAATAAACTAAAATCCATACCAATGTAAAATATGTATTATTAATAGTTTTTTGAATTAAAATAGATTCAATAATCTACCCTTTTCCCCATCATAATCTACCTTTTTTTCTTTTAGAAAGAGATTGACTGTGACTATTAACAATTTATCACCAACCACCCTTAAATGAAAACAGACATTCCAAAACAATATTTTGGGAATTCAGACATAGTTTGCTAGACTACTTCCTGCTGATTGGGGGTGTTGGTAATCTTATGAGGACCCTGAGAAATTTAGAATTATGGTCAAGTCTGACTGGGGTATTTTGTGAGGCTGGTCCATCTTAATCGGTAGCCTTGAAGCTGTTTTGTGTGCTGGATCATCTGGGTCATTTTCTTTAATTGGTGTCTGGTCCCCTTGTTCTGAAAATATACAAACTTTTCATGCTAATATACATATCTGTATTAATACAAATATAAACTGTACATTGTACACAAGCCAGTTTTATGTTTGGGCAGGTAAAATATATGTTACATGTCTTGTAGTTACTTTAGGTTTATTTTCCCAAGTCTGTACTCAGGATTTTCAAGAAGTCTTCCTCAATTAAACCTGATCTATTCCAACCCAGAATGAATAGACTCTCATCTTCTATGGAAACAAAAGCATAACCTTTTCTGCAAAGTAACATGTCTTTTCTTTTTTTTGGTTTTTTGAGACAGGGTTTCTCTGTGTAGCTTTGTGCCTTTCCTGGAACTCACTTGCTAGCCCAGACTGGCCTTGAACTCACAGAGATCCACCTGCTTCTGCCTCCTGAGTGCTGGAATTAAAGGCATGCGCCACCACCACCTGGTCAAAGTAACATATCTTTTGACTTAAATTTTGAAGTCAAGGCATTTTCAAAATATATACATTGGATTAATCCAGCAACATTTATTTATTTATTTATTTATTTATTATTAAGAAATTTTCTATTCATTTTACATACCAATCACAGATCCCCCTCTCCTCCCTCCTCCAAGGCAAGGTCTCCCATGGGGAGTCAGCAGAGCTTGGTACATTCAGTTGAGGCAGGTCCAAGCCCCTCCTCCCTGCATCAAGGCTGTGCAAGGTGTCCCACCATAGGTACTGGGCTCCAAAAAGCTGTCTCATGTACCAGGGATGGATCCTGATCCCACTGGCTGAGGACCCCCCAAACAGTTCAAGCTAAACAACTGTCTCACCTATCCAGAGGGCCCAGTCCAGTCCCATGGGGGCTCCACAGCTATTGGCCCACAGTTTATGCGTTTCCACTAGTTTGACTGGCTGCCTCTGTACATTTTCCCATCATGATCTCGATGTCTCCAGCAACATTTATAATCAAATGTCTCTTAGCAGCTCTTGCTCTTTCCTCTGTAGTAAAAAAAAAACCTCACAGATAACACAATAACATGCAGTATGCAGACTCTCTGTGTATATTCCCTTTTTACATGACTCATTATATTTTTTATTACTATATTTATTTTTTAAGAACTTTCTCTACCCTTTTTCTTTTTCCTTTCCCAAACCTACATATATTTTAAACACACTGTAACCCATTTAGAGTTTTTTCTGTCTGAATCTGCTTTTATTGTGTTTCTTAACCCNTTTTGTCTGTATGAGCAAAAGCTAAATCTACCATACAGCACGGGGCTGATTAACCTCTCTGTGATGAGGCCTGTGTGAGGACTGTAGAAACCTGCCATGCTGCTTAGCTCATGGTGGGTGGTGACTTGCTCTATCTTTCAGGTAGCTGTTGGGAGACACTTTTCTGTGTTGCTGCTGGCATGAGACTGTGAAACTAGGAAGCCCAGTGTGGCTCTGTTTCTGTGTGTTCAGAACCTTTTTTAGGCTTTCTNATGTTTTATGTGGAAATTCCTGCCCCACATTGAACTTCCATATGTAACTGGAGGCTTTTTTTTTTCTTGCCACATCCTAGAGCAACTTTTAAATAANCATTCAGAGGCTTATATTAAGTATAAATGCTTGGCCAGTGCCCCAGGCTTATTACTAGCTAGCTCTTACATTTAAATTAGCCCATATATTAATCTATGTATTAATCTATGTATTCCCACATGGCCCATGGCTTACTGGTTCTTTCATATCTTGCTTCTTCGGTGGCTCACAGCANCTGCCCTGACTCCATCTTTTTTCATCTCTGACTTCAGTATGAATGTACTGCCTAACCTTATTCTGCCTTGCCGTTGACCAAACATTTATAATTAATTTAAGTTTCTGCATGATTATTTGGGACCAGGTGATTAGGACAGAAAGGCTCTTCCTCTGGTTACGTATGGCACCCTTCTTCATCTCTGTCTTCAATTTGAATGTACCGCCTAACCTTANTCTGCTGCACCATTGGCCAAACAGCTTTGTTCATCAACCAATGAGAGCAACACATATTCTCAGAGTACAGAAAGACGTACCACAGCAATATTCCACATTTCCCCNCTTTTGTCTAAATAAAAAGGAAAGATTTTAACTCTATACATTATACAATTATATATAATAAGAACAATTATCATGTAAGAATTACNTTTTC
The DNA here is from genome assembly GCA_001675575.1 of Neotoma lepida. Lineage (NCBI taxonomy): Eukaryota > Metazoa > Chordata > Mammalia > Rodentia > Cricetidae > Neotoma > Neotoma lepida. The sequence continues at coordinate 93,296 of LZPO01027543.1, forward strand.
AATGTCCAGTCCATTTGTATTTGGCATATTTGGAGAAAATACTCTATTATTTATTTTATTTTGATGAGTCCAAACCTCTGTACCTAATATACCTTCTATCATTACTAAGGAAAACTGTAACTATAACTACCTAGTCTTCAACTACATCAAAGATCCCAGAAGGATATACTATTACCTGAGTAAACAGAATGTGCAGAACAAGCCACTTCCAAAACTAAGAAATGACAGAGACATCTGGCTGCCTGGACAGTCACTCCAAGATTCATCTGCAACACTGGCACATCCAATCTTCAGCCTATAGGTCTAGAATATCTGACAGATTCTTTTATGAGGCAGAAATTTTGAAAGACTGTCCTACACTGTCTTGGTAAAGTTTGGCAATCACTTTCTTTTGTGTTTTATTTGTCCAGTTTGGACAGCATACTACCAACAGTTGATGCAAAGGCAGTTTCTTGCCCAAATGGCTAGTTTTGCCATAAAGAAAGCAAATTCCATATGGAGGTTCTTTGATGCCCATCATCCTTTTTTTGAAGTAGATTGGTGCCACCAGGAGCAGATATGTCTCATTATCAAGAAAAGACTTATGTTATTTAAACATTTTAAACGTCATATTTTGTAGGTCTTTGAATTGTTTGAAGATTACCTATCTATCTAAAATATATCTATATGACCTTGAAAACATACCTAACATGACTATAAGTTTGATAGTTATAGATTACTATTAACCTGTATTTATTATTCTAAATAGTTTTCAAAGACTAAAACTTTAACAACCTTTTAAAAATGAGCTGCATAGGTACAATACCTTGAACAAGAATAGAAACATATACATTGTATAACAAAAATAACCTTAAATTTTTATCAAGCTACAAAAATCCATACCAATGTAAAATATTTGAGACTAGTGGTTGTTTAAAAGTAGACTAAACAGTCCACCCTCTATCTCATCATTTTTTCCTTCAGAAAGAGATCCTTGAATCTATCTCATTTGTTTANCTTTTTTTCCTGTCCATGACAAATAACAACTTGTAACCAAACCTCCTCAACGATGACAAACATCTATAATCCATCGAAGGACCAAAAGGCATCCACTCCANCTCTTGGAAATGTGGACATCATGTTCTCTGGACTGCTTCCTTTTGTCTGGGGGCACTGGAATACATAGGAGACCCTGGTAAAACTGGGATAATGGTAAAGTCCTGAGAGAGTTAGCTGTATTATTTGTTGTCCAGTCTCTGTGCAATGGGAAAGTGCAAGTCTTATCTGAAGTCTTGGCTGGAGCAGTCTGTAAGATTGGACCATTTCAGCTAGCAACCTTGAAGTTGTTCTGGATGCAGAACTCTGAGGAAAGTTCAACAGCAGCACTCTGAGAGGCTGGATCACCTGGGCCACCCATTTTCATTGGTGTTTTGTGCCTTTGCTCTGAAAATACACAGACTTTTAAAGATAACCTACATTATATCTGCATTAACACAAGTATGGAATGTGTGGTGTGTACAAGCCAGTTAAAGATGACTTTTTGTTCATGTTTGAGCAGGTAAAAAAATCTGTCAACTTTATGTCTGTTTAGACTGTATAATCAAACTCTACCCATGCCATATGAAAGAATGGAATATAATAATAAGTCATGAGGACTCTGCAGCCAACAAGATTTATCATGTTTCATTTCATCTCAGAGCTGTTCTCATGTCAAGGGATCAGCTTACATGTCATCTGTCCTGTAGTCTTTTTTGGCTTCCTCCCCCATGTCTGCAGAAGATACTCAGGAGGCCTCCTCTGATCAAATCTGATCTTTATTACTCTGGAAGGAATCCATAGCCTTTAGTTTCCTGTGGAAACAAAAGCATAACCTTTCTCCCAATGCAACACATTATCTGACTTCCATTTTGAAGTTAAGACATTTTAAAAATATATAGGTTCATTTAATTTTGGAGTTTCCATAATCCAATGTCTCTCAGAAGCTTTTGTTTTCTGTACATTAATATTTTAAATAATNCAAAGTTAACAAGACATCATATAGGATCCATACTCCCTGTGTGCTTTCCATCCTTATGTAGCTTATTTTCTTTTTATTACTCTACTCTCTTTTTAAAGACTATTATTTTTAAACTATTTAGTCTTTTCTA
>LZPO01027543.1:111238-121457 GCA_001675575.1 Neotoma lepida
AAAAAAAAAAATAAATAAATAAATAAAAAAATAAAAAATAAAAAAAAGTTGGCACTGAGAGGTCACCACCTCCTCTTCCAAAGCCTCAGTCACTGCCTAGTGTTTCTCTAACATGGTCTATCCCTTAGGTTGATGTGGGCTTCTCTGAGCTCTGCTATATTATAAGTCACACCAGAAAATCATATTACAGATGNTTTGACCACTTATCCCTTAGTTATCATCTGTCCCCCTGTGAGTAAAAGAACCCCTTTGTTCCAAGCTAATCCCATAGTTACCAGCTGAGGCTTTCAATATGGTATCTGCATTTTCACTTACCATCTTAATCAACTGCAAAGCCAGTTACTGGCCGATGCTTTCCTGGTCTAGGATTTNTAGAAATGGGACTCAGAATAGAAATCAAGGTTAAGGAGGGTCAGGNATGGGACAGAGGGAAGGGAAGCCACTACAGCCTGAGTAGAGAACCAAGGAGACCAGGAAATGGGTTTTTCTGCTTCATCTTACTCTTCCTCTTCTGTAGGCTCAATGTCACCCGCTTCGATATTGTCCGTTTGTCATTGAACGTCTTTGCCTCATCTAATCTCGAACTTAAACTTCAGACCAAGTTGACTATCAACTTTTCAGGGTGAGCAATATGAGGAATGTTACGGTTTGAATCTGANCTGTCCTCTGCAGGCTCATTCTTTGAACTCTGGTGCTGTTGTGGGGTGCTGTGGAGCCTGTAGGAGGTAGAGCCTTGGATGCTGAAGCNTGTTACTAGAAGCAGGTCTTGGAAGATCATAGCCTGTCCTTGAGCTCCAGCTGCCTCAGCTTCCTTCTCTGCCATGATGTGAGCAGGTGCCCTCCACCATATGATCCCATTGCCATGCCTTCCCCAACAGAAGAATTGAAATGTCTCTGAAATTGTGAGATCAAAATAACCGTTTTCTGCCTTAAGCTGCTTCTGTTGGGCATTTGATCACAGTGGTGCAAAGTAACTAATTCAGTGAGAGAAGCAAGAGGAGGAAATTCCTAGAGCTAGCGAGTGATTTTCTTTCTTTCAACAGACAAGATGGCTTTGGTTTTTCTTAGCATTTTCCCCAAGATCTTGATACTGTCTGAATAAGTATACAGTTTCTTAGGATGGCAGTGATGGCAGGACAGGAATGGAAGTCAAGCTTTTTGCTGTTCTGCCACATTCTGAGGCTGTGTTGAAACAAACTTGGGGAAAAAAATTAAAATGCAAAAGAAAACAGCCTCCAATCTTACAACAGAGAGGCAGTGGCCTTTAAGATCTCAGTTGGTGTCTTTTCAGTTCTTTTACCACAACCATTCTGAAAGGTAATAAATGCTCCATGCTACATATACACATGGTACTTGTGAGCTATGCTGTGATGAAACACCAGGATTGTTCACCACATCACTCTTTAAATAACTCTGTGATTGATACAAGTAATGAATCTGCCAATTCTCTGATTATTAGAAAGTCTCATGAGCACAATTCATAGCTTGTTATCTATCTGTCTGTCTGTCTATCTATCTATCTATCTATCTATCTATCTATCTATCTATCTATCTATCTATTTGCTGTGCTGGGTGTTGAACCTAGGACCTCACATGTACCGGGCAGGCATTCAATTACTGAGCTACATCACCACACTGTAATTTATAGCCTTTGATAAACATTTCTAAATTATCTTACAGAGACATGGCAATGGTGATAAAATGTGTCTAATGTTCTTGAGTACTTCACAGAGTCCAGGTTCTGGGTGGCAGTTCCTTTGAGTGCTCTTCTTAATCCCCACTGTAGGCTTCTAAGGGTGGGAGCTATTACATCCATTTTACTGAACAGTCTTTAGAACTTCAAAGAAATTCAATAAGATTACACATAAAGACAGGGAGAGAGCTCAGTTGGAAAAGAGCCNGTGACACAAGCTTGATGACAATGAGTTCAGATCTGGTTCAGGATCTGTGCCTGTCACACCAGTGTTGGTGAGGACAGAGAGAGAGGGATCCCTGAAGCCTATTGGCTGGTGGGCCTATCCAAATAGATGAGCTTCAGGTACATACCATCACACATGCATACATACCATCACACACACACACACACCATCACATACAAACACCACACACTCAATCACACACACATACACCATCACATGCACCCCCCTCACACACACATCATTATCACCATCACCATCAAACATACACATCATCACACACACACCATTACACACACATTCATCACACATGCACACATTACACATGGCATACATATAGCTCCAGGAGATACTAATACTGGTGATGTGCATGAGTTCAGCAGAGCTCCAGGCGGGCAGGGCAGGGGACAGCCTTTCACTACCACTTTTTATCTTTGAGTCTTGAGCTATGAATAAGCATTACCTATTCCAATAAATGATTTTATTGACTTTATATATACATATAATAAAACAAACTAAAAGTAGATATAGAAAAACAGAAATACCTTTTGAGGTACATGTATCAGTTACCTCTCACTCACAAGTACCTACACCTGTTTGCAAGTTACAATGACACCTTTGAGTGTTCCCAGACATGCGTGCAGTATCTAACAGCCCTCTCTCATGCACCCAGGATGCTCTCATTTCTCAGTGGCTCCACAGTGGATGTGGACATCGTGATCCCATTGGATTTGCACCAGATTGAGCCTGGCCAAGTCTCATTTTCCGTGAAGAGCTGCCATGCAATATTCAGTGGGATCCAAGTGAAAACAGGGTGGGTACAAACCCAGGAAAACTGGGCATCACCAAATAGGGCATGATGGTTCTATACATAGAGTAGTTACCAATCTCCCTGGGATCTGACCAAGATGTCAGCAAACTATACCACTGGTCTTTCCTATTTTTAATGCCCTCCTTCCAGTCAAGCTTCTGTCTCAAGGAGCTTGGAATCACAAGCAGAAGGGGAGGCCTTTGGGCCAGAAGCACAGATGTCCCTGGCAGCACCCACTTATTAAGAATATTGGGTGCTCCTTTCTCCAAGCTCTCATGGAGAGATCCTGGGTAGGAGCTTTGTCACATCACTTTTCATGCCAGCCTGCCATCTCCTGATGTGCCTGTATGAGCTCTTTAGGAAAGAAGTTGCCTTATATTCATCATTCATTTATCCAGCACATATTGAGCTATTAGATACTGTTCCTGGTGACACACTGGGGAACAAGACCATGGGAGATATGTGAGTGAAAATGAAGGGGGAATGAATGGAAAGCTGGTTAGATGGATAGATGGATGGATAGATGGATGGATGGATGGATGGATGGATGGATGGATGGATGAGTTGATGGATGGAAGGCAGATAAGTGAGTGCAAACATGCATGGATGGATGGGCATGGATGGATTCAGGCATGGATTAAAGGAAGAGTAGAAAAATGGCATATTAAAAAGACATTAATGGTCTACCTGAGAGGTCTAAGCTAGGTTCACTGGGTAGGTCTGAAAAATGCATACTTGCTTAATTTAACACAGTGATTCTCAACCTTCCTAATGCTTTGACCCTTTAAATACAGTTCCTCATGTTGTAGTGACCTCCAACCATAAAATTATTTTCATTACTGCTTCATAACTGTAATTTTGCTACTGTTATGAATCATAATATAAATATCTGACATAAGGATATCTGATATGTGACCCCTGTGAAAGGGTTGTTCAACTATCAAAGGGGTCATAGCACATAGATTGAGAACCACTGATTTAACAACAGGGACATACCCATTACTCAGATTGTATAGCAGAGTACTTCAAAGCCCTTAGTGGTAAATGATCATTGCCAATGATTCCCTTTTCCTTCCTCAGCATGTTCTCCACAATGATGGAATCGATGATGAAATGGTCCTTGAACATTTCCTTGCCCAACATAGTAAGTCTGACAACATGGCCCTGACAGACCCTGAACATGAGCTGTGCAGTAGGCTCTGTAGAGAGCGGTGAGAGAGGACTAGCCCACTTGGATAGAGGACAGCTTCATCCCTGAGCTATGCAGAGTCTTCTTCCTGCCCTTTGTCAAGGCCCCTGCTTCTGAAGAAGGGATAGAGGAAAAGACAGTGGTTGAGGGATGACTGTAGCAGGCAGATTAGGCCTGTGTAAGAGGGAGATTGTGACATGTTTATGGTAACCTTTCTCCACCTAATGTGAAAGTCTTGTCCTGCAAAGTATCTTAGATAACAAAGGATTCAGCATGTATATACTGGTCAGGTATATACCTCTTAGCAAGGCCTCTGATTCTTTGTATTGCAGTTGTGTCCAGTGGTACGATTCTGGTTCTACATCATCAACCAACAGTTGACCATTCTGAAAAGTAAGTAGAGCTGTTGCATGCACACTGCTTTGTTGTATCAACTGCTGCAGTAGCCACCATACCTACTCCTATACAGCTGCCAGAGAGACCTTTCTGAGTCACAACTCAGATCCCCCATTTCCTGGGCTATCAATTGCAGACCTCAGGGCATGTTGTCAAGGTCTTTCCCAAAGCTAAGTCCCCAGTATTCTCCCATCTTCCTTTAGTGGAGTACCTAAGTCATCTCCATATACTGTACAAGGTTTGGGCACATAATGGCTGAGCTCTGCAGGGCTTCCCACTCCNGCTATCTATGCCTGAAATATCCCTTCATCCTCCAGTGTCATCACCATGTTTGGTCCATCTCAAAGCCTTTGAAACTCTCTCCCAGCTGAGCCCCCTCCTCAGGACCCCTATAGCCCTTGGGTGCACCCTATCACCACTCACTGAATTGTGTGAAATGTCTACTTTCTCACCGTCTCTTCCAGTGCCTGGAGCTCCTTGAGAGGGACTCGGTCGCATTTGCCTTTCCATTTGTCTCACAGTTCAGATTGGGTACAGAGTAGACCTTCCCCCAAATAAACTCTCCTGGTGTATGAAATGGAGAGGGAAGGAAGGGATGTGGTAGACATGAGTGAGTGGGAAAGCAGACATGTGGAATGAGAGATAGAAAACAGTGGGAAGATGATGGAGGAGTGATGGACACTTAAGGAGGACAGGGTGGGGTTGAGGTGGCCAGTGGAAGGCAGAAGGAGTGATAGAGGGATAAAAAGATAGACAAATGGGAATGGAAGGCAAAAGGGAACACAAAAGAATTTGAGGAAAGGAGGAAGGAAGGATCGATGGACAAAGGACGGTGGTGTTGCTGTGTGTATGTGTGATATATCAATGATGAATAAGTGATGAATGGAAAGAAGGGTCTGTTAGCAGATGTGTAGGAAGACAAGAGGAGGTGAGATGGCCTGTGGCCAAGTCAAGGGAAAAAGTAAGCTACTGAGATGGATAAAGGAGGAAGGAAAATGGGCAGATGAATGGAAAGAGGAGTGGGAGGGAGGTGGTAAGTACTGTAAGATGGAAGGAGGGAGTCTGGTGGGCCTGGAAAAGGAGAGGTCTACTTTGTAGGAGAGGTGCGTTGCNATTGCCTGGCTGAGAGCACCCACCACCCTTTTTGGATGATGGTGGGGTTCTGTGTCCTCAGTGTGTACTCAACAATCGGGGAATCATTTCTCTTCTAGACACACCCGCTTGTGACAGGAATGAACAGGAGAGGTTTCTGAGCCTCGGTTGCCATCAGTTGAATGTCTCCTATCTTCTATGCTCTTCCCATTGTTTCCTGTCTCTTTCTCTCCGTCAGATATTGCCTCACTTGGGATGGTGGGGGACAACAACTTGCCCAGTACCCCACAGCCCGTTTTGTACCAACGCTCTTATCACATGGACTTTAAGGTATGAACAGCCAACTCCTCTTGAGGACTCAGAGGAGCCAGGTCTCTGCACTTGAGGTCTTCTTGGCTGGGATATGTGTCCAAGCTGTACCATCAAGAGAGCCAGCCTGAGCTTTGATTTTGAATGACTGTGTAGCCACAAGCACCATGCCCTCATCTCTGAACCCCAGTTTTCTTGTGTCAGGTAGGGGTGATTTTCATAGCCATACATAGTTATCACTGCATGTCTCTTCCAGGATACATGTTTCCTTATGTCATAGCATACCTGGAGTAGATGTCTTCTATTCAACGGGATAGCATAGTTTAACTGGCAAGTTTTACAATGTTTAACTGGTCCATTAAGTAATGCATACTTGAATTGATAGTGTTCAGTACTGTGAATATGATTAGGTGAGGAAGGGCCTGGCGTACATGGAGAAGAGTAGGAACTCAGAAAACTATCGGCTTATTCTGTTTTGCCCTTGGTTTAAAAAGACTTAAACAACCAATCAAGTTTATTGCTTGGCATCTTCATACACAGAGCCTTCAGGGTGCTGGGGAAGTCATCCTGGTGGCCTTGGTTATATCCTCCCCACCCTAGCTCTTTCCAGGATGGGGCGTGGCCAGGAGCTTGAGGCAGTTTCTGGATTCTTCCACAAGGTGGACTCTTGCAGTCAACAGTCCACTGCCTCTCAGCCCTCAGCTGTCCAAGGGCAGAGTCTGGATTCCAGGATTTAGGCAGTGTTGTAACAGTCCAGTGTTTAACCTGGGTGAAGCCATTCTCCCGTCTCTAAGCCTCCTTTCCTTGTCTGTTATTCTCATGTTGCAAAGTTGGTGTCAGGTTTACATGGAACACAGAGCCTGACACACAGTAGGTATACACTTACTGTGAGTGTTTTTATTTTGTTTTGTTTTTCCAGGACAAAAGCTTCCCAGCCTCTTTCATCAATTGGCTGATTAAAGGTAAGTTTTCTTTCTCATATCCATCCCAGAATCCCCCAATCCTACCTTCCTCTTCAGTGTTGAACATCCTGTGGGAAGGATACTGAAAACAGATACAAAATCATGGAGCCGCAGAACCAATGCCTAGATCAACCTTACTGAAGCTGAACTCCTGGAAAGTCAACTCTACAGTATTACAGCGGGGTTCACGAGATGGCTCATTCTAGAGGGGTTAGGTTATAAGTGAGTCTCTAGGACAGTTCACTGATCTATGTTAAAGAGAAATTCTTGGAGTTGTCCAGTCCTAGGTAGTTGGTGCCTTGAGCGAGGTTTCTGAGTAATCTTATACTTCAGACATTAAGGTCTCTATGATTGTAGGATATCCTCTGCAGTGCCCAATTTTACACTGAGGTTCCTGAGGTAGCCCACTCCATAACAATTATGATTACAATGGCATGCTGAAGCTTTCCTATTCATGGTGACTCTTATTATAGAGGGATTCCTGAAGTAGTATTTTTCCAGTGTGGTAAGTGCTAGGATGGAGTTCCTGGGATAGTCCACTCCACAGAACAGAAAGAACCTGAGCTGGGCATTAGGGATAGGCTTAAATCCCAGTTCAGCTAACATGTTAGCTACTATTCTTAATGCTGTGACCAAATACCTGAGAAGAAGCAACTAAAGGATAAAAGGGTTTGTTTTGGTTTGAGGGTACAATGCATTATGGTGGGGGAAGGCATGGCAGCAAAAGCATGGGGTCACATTGTGTCTGTGATCAGGAAGCATAGGTGAATGCTAGTGTTTCTCTTACTTTGTCCTGAATAAGTCTTGGATCCCAGCCTGTGGAATGATGCACGACACAGTTGTGGTGGGTCTTCACAGCTCCATTAATTCAACATAGAAACTACCTACTCAATAGGTCCAGAGGTGGCTCTAGACTCTGTCATGTTGATGAGCAGTATTAATCATCACAGCCACCAACTCCCTGTATCCCTTCAATGGGTTCCATTCTCCCTCTCTCTGGCCTTCTTTTCCCATCTGTTCAGGACCCTCAGTCTCTGACAACTTTTATCTAATTGAGAGTATTGGGACATGGAGAGGTGAACAAGATCAGAGAGCAGAGGTGTCTCCAGAAAAATCCAAGCTGTGACAAGTCTTCCTAATGTTGGCCAGTGTCTTCTAAGGTCTGAAGGCCCTTATTTATGTCTTCTCATCTCTTTGGTGTGAGATGCAAATGCTCAGTGACCATTGCCTATAGGATATTGATGGGACCAACCAGGACTATGATAAGGATTCTAAAACAACTGAGTGTCTCNATGGAACTCTCTAACCCCAGCTTGGGTGGCTCTGGCTCTGGCCTTGATCTTCCCTCCAGTGTTTATCCACAGCCACCCCTACCAGTCCTTTCTCTAGAGCGTGGGTTTTCACTCACCAAAGCTGACCAGTGAAAAGCATCNACAGACTGTGTCCACATGGGGCTGCTTCAGGAAGACCCATCTGTAAGAACCAACCAAAGGCATGTGCTTGAGAGGGGATAGGACAGTGAATGGCTTTCAGTTCCGGACAACTGTTGGGACCATCTGAAACTGATACTGGATCCATCAAGACAAGTGGCATTCCAGTAAGATTTGTCAACCAAGAAGTGTGCCCCATATTTTAAACAGATGCTGGGGGAAATGCNACATACACCCCTGACACTGAACCCTAATTAGCTGTGCCTCTGCACATATTTCTCTTGTGTGACAACTATGCTCCCAAACCATTTTCTCTNTATATNAGGTTCACTTTGGGGTTTGCCTAGGGACAGGTAGAAGGCCAAGATAACGTGTGTCTTAGTTACTCTTCCTGTTGTTGTGATAAAAACATCCTGACAAATGTAAATTAAGGGAGAAACGGTTTATTTAGGCTCAAACTTCACAATGATCTTATCATGATGGGAAGTCGTAGAAGCAGCAGCCTGTCACATTACATCCGCTCTCAAGAAGGAGGGTGATGAATGCATGCCGGTGCTTGACTAGCCTTTTTACGTAGCCTAGGGAATGGTGCCACCCATAGTAGGGGGGTCCTCTNACCTCAATTAACAATCAAGANAACCCCTACAGGCATGACTAGACTGGTAGTCCTAAATTCTGTTGAGTTGACAGTTAACACTATTGCAACACTTTTTGAATTCCAGGAGGTTCAAAGTCCTGACTTCAAGGCAGCCATGAGTAGGCATGCTAGGCCTGTGGTTCTATACTGTTGAAGCCTGAGAATAAGGATAGCACCTGCCTCATTGGGTGACCATGAAAAAATGCAGGACAAATCTAAGTTCAGAACTTGGGAAGTGCAGCAAAGTGCCTCCAGAGCCAGATTGTCTAACCTACCAGGAAAGGGAAGGGCTGGAGCAAAGATGAGAAAGGGCAGTCTCAGAGGCTGAGATAGGGAGATTTGGGGGCTGTGAGACCATGCACCTTTCTCCTACCCTCACCGACAGGCCCTGAATGAGCAGAGACTGGACAATTTGTGCATTTGGGCTGCCTTTTCTTCTGACCAGGAAGAAAGGGTGCCTGGCCTAGGCAAGGCATCAGGCCTGGGCTGGACTGGCCAGGGCTGGTCAGTTCCCAGATAGGCCACTAGGGGGAAGCCATGATACTGCTAATATGTTTCTCAGTTTACAACCAAATCTGTGGGCTGGAGTCAGAATTCCTAGTTTCCAATCCCAGTTCTTCAGAGAGTAGAATATTTAACCTCACTGTGCCTCATTCTCCCCACTAAGGACTGATAATATAAGTAATTCATTCACTTTTACTCTCACCAGCCAGATCAATTTTTATTAGCGTATATTGATTGTAAAAGTGGAGGTTTCATAATGGCACCTCCAGTCAGGTGCTTTGACCATATTAACCCCCCTCCCCACCGTCCTTTCCCTCATCCACCGCTAGCCTCTTTCTTTCCATTTTTACTTTTACATCATATACGTGGATACACACACACACACACACACACACACACACACACATTTTCTAACAGATTAAATATTATTAAGAAAAAATTTATTATGGGATAACAAAAAATTTGAAAGTGTTTGCATAGCAAAGGAGAAGATCACCAGAGTGAAGTGACAACAGACAGGATAGGGGAGTATCTCTGCCAGCTATGTCTCCAACAAAGGATTAATGTCGAGCATGTAGAAAGAACTAAAAAATTAATCCTTCCCCCCTTCCCCAAAACTTTCAATCACTAAATGAGCAAAACTATTGAATGAGCAGTTCTCAAAAGGAGAAATGGGGAGGGGCTCCTTTAGGGCGGACCTGGTACCTTTTTATAGAGTGGCTGCTGAGGAGACTGCTGTACTCACCTGAGAAAAGCGACCACGGTAGTTGAATGGTGTGGAGCAGATGGTTCAGTGGGGCCGTGGAAGACTGAGAGGAATGGTCCACTTAGCAAATTGGTGGAAGACAGGGATTGCCAACAAGGCTGATAGTTCCAATTTGATGGGCAGCCGGATAGTGAGACAGATATACCTGCACAGCTGGAAGTGAGAGAGGAGGAGGGGGGAAGGAGGAGGAGGAAGAGGAGGAGGAGG
>LZPO01027543.1:128682-139410 GCA_001675575.1 Neotoma lepida
CTCATTTGTTAGCATTCAAAAAATTTAAAGACAACACAATAACATACATGATTCATACTTTCTGTGTATTTCCCATCTTTGTGTGGCTTATTATATATATATTCTTATATTATGTATTATATATGTATATATTTTAAGGACTTTATTATTTTTAAANTATTTTTTAATCTATGACTGTCTCTATCCTTTCTCTTTTCCCTCCCAAGCCTATGTATATTTTTAAACACACTGTAATCCATTTAGAGGGTTTTTCCATCTGGATCTGTCTTTCCTGAGCATCTGTATTGTTTTTTGATTGCATGAGATGAATCTTAAACTGCTATGTCAGCCACTGCNGGTGTAGCTTAGCTTAGTGCATGGTGGCAGTGCATAGTGAGTGGTGCTGGCGGCTGCTTCTCCTACAGGCAGCTGCTGGGAGATGCGTCTTGGTACTGTGACTGGCATGAGAGACACAAAACTAGGAAGCCATGTTTGACTCCATTTTTGTGTGGTAAGAACTTTTTTAAGCTTTCTCAGGTTTTATGTGAATGTAGGTGCCAGATATTTGGGCACCATATGTAGGTGGAGTTTTTGTTGGGACTGCTGGCTCCAAAATAAAATCCCAGAGACTTATTATTAATTACAAATGATCAGCCAATAGCTCAGGCTTGTTACTAGCTAGCTCTTACAACTTAAATTAACCCATTTATATTACTCTACATNCTGCCATATGGTGTTGCCTCTCTTTCATCTTGTACCTCCTGTTTCCTCTCTGTGTCTGGCTGGTGATTCCTTTGATTCTGCCCTTCTTCTTCTCCCCAGTATTTTCTCTGCCTCCCCAAATCCTGCCTAGCCTTTGGCCAATCAGCTTCTTATTAACAATGAGAGCAATACATTTTCACAATGTACAGAAGGATTATTCCACAGCATANATTTTATCACATATATTATATATGAGATAGCTAAAATTTACTCACATGGCATGACTCCCTGTGGGGATCCCTGCAAATGCCATGGCTGGCAGAGTAACAATCTGTGTGAGGCAAGAAATAAATCTGGTTCAANGTGGCTTGGTTAGTTGGTGTTGGTTCAAACTTCTAGAATCTGACCACAAGCANTTTATTTTTGACATATTTAAGCACAGTACAACTTTGGAATAAAGTTTTCTCATGATAATTGTCACAATAAAGCTTAAGGTATGATTACATTGAAACTCCTTTGCAATTACATGTGATGTTTCCCACAAGAATATTGACTGAGAAATAGTGCTCAGGATAAATATCTAGGGAGGAAGGGTCTGGGATAAGCGTAATACTAAACTCTTTTGCAAAGTGCGTGGGACCTCTTTCATAAGAATGGGTTCTACTGACTGAGAAACAATGCTCAGGAGACTGAGAAGAGTCTAGGACAAATGTAATAGTCTGGGGATTTGGATGGAGCCTGGCCCTTCATACAGCAAAGCTCACCAGGTTATCAACTATACCCATTCCCAGCTTTCTGAGAACAAACAAGGATAAATCTGTTAAAGAAAAAAGACTANGTGTTTAACACATCTGGTTTCTCCAGTGCCATGAGTGTGAGGAACTTTTGTCCCATACAAGTCCCACCTGGAATGGAACCCTGTTACCTCCTGTCTTCCATGGTACATTACATATCCTGTCTCTTATACACATCTAGATGTGTATAAGAGACAGACATTACATATCTAGACCTGGAACTTTGTTTGCTAATTCCCATTTCTGATTTCTACATCCCCACCTCTGCCCTGGTATCCACCATTTTGTTCTCTGCCCTGGTGACTACCATTTTGTTCTCTGTATATTTGAGTGCTGTCATATTCATATCTTACCTGTATGCAAGGTCACACTGCATTTTTATTTCTGTCTGGCTGTTTACCTCTACACAATGGCCCTTCTCCATCACTGAGCTCCTCCTCCATGAAGACATGGTGCGAGATAGGCTAGGGAGCTTTTCTTCAGTGGTGAGCTGACTACTGGGACTTGTGGAATGTCCTGAAAGGCCCCCACTGCAGGGACAAGAACTTAAGTCTTCATCATTGACTCCAACACAATACTCAACATAAAGTAGAAGCTGACATACAGTTATCAAAAGGATCAGGGGTTCAAGTGCAGGACACTTTGGAATGAACAAATGGAGGAAGGAACAGACAGATGCATGAAGGCTGGTCCAGTGCCCCAGGAAGGACCTAGAAGGTGATACAGTGAAAACAAAAAAGAGATTACAGGACAAAACCTTGAGTTAAGTGCATGGAGGAGCACAACGAACTGGCTATGGCTAGGGGTCATCCACCCTATCCTCCCTGTAGGAGCAGCTAAGCAGTCAGCCATGGGTAATAAACTGGTAGGGCCCCATGGAAGACAGGGAGAGCCCAAAGACCTGTCTCTTATACACATCTAGATGTGTATAAGAGACAGGACTGTGGGGTTTCACCCTTTGGTATCTGCACTCAGGACACAGCTCTTCCTACCACCGTTGTCCCTTATTCAATTTCTCCTTCCTCTTCTTCATTAGCTCTTCTTACTCTTCTTCATTTTCAATGGCTCTTCTCTCTTTTTNTTCCTTCATTCTCTCCTTTCCTCTCTCACACCTTCCTTGTCATTCTTTCCTTCCCTCTCTGTAGGTGGAAGTTTTTCTCCCACCTGCCTGTTCCCAAATACNTGGCAGCTGCTTCTTAAATAATTGACTCTGAAGCTTGATATTACTTATAAATGCTCAACTGGTAGCTCAGGCTTATTACTGACTAGCTCTTACATTTAAATTAACCCATAATTCTTATCTATGTTTATCCACATGTGCAAGATGAATCTTGAATGGTTTTATTAATAAAAAACTCAGAGCCAGATATTGGGGTAAATTCTGAAAGGTCAGAGAGACAGAACAAGCCACAGCCAACCTCACCTTGCCAACTCCTCAGCTGATCTTGTTTCCTCAGACTGCAGGGTTTTGAGTCCTCACCTGAATGAATCTCAGCTGAACTGCTGCTCAAAAGCCTCAAAACTTAAAAAGCCTCTAGTTCCTGGTTCTCACGCCTTATATACTTTTCTGTTTCCTGTCATTACTTCCTGGGATTAAAGGCATGTATCTTTCCCAAGCAAGACATAGATCTCAGGTCCTGGGATTAAAGATGTGTACCACCACGCCTGGCTGTTTCCAGTGTGGCCTTGAACTCACAGAGATCTGGATGGATCTCTGCCTCTGGAATGCTAGGACTAAAGGCATGTGTGTCACCATTTTCTGGCCTCTATGTCTATCTAGTGGCTGTTCTGTTCTCTGACCCCAGATAAGTTTTATTAGGGTACACAATATTTTGGGGGACACAATATAATCACTAAACTCATCTTGCTTCCTCTGCAAGGTGAGCCATCTCTGCCTTACCTCTTCCCAGAATTCTCCTAGTCTGGTCACCTTCCCTGTACTTCCTGTCTGGATACTGACCAATCAGTGTTTTATCAAACCAATAGGAGTGACAAATCTTTATACTGTACAAGAGCATTATCCCACAGCATTTCCCCATGTTTTTCTTCTCAAAACAAAACCCCTGAATTTAATCTCCTTTGTTTAGCTTTTTCTCCTGACCATTATCTATAACAATTCGTAACCAACATTTTAAACAAAGACAAACATCCATAATCCATTTTGGGAATGTGAACATAGTTTTTAGGATACTTCCTGCTGATTGGGGGGATTGGTAATCTTTGGNGGACCCTGAGAAAATTTAGGATTATGGTCCCTTCCTCTCCATCTCATCATCTCGCCTTTTCTTTTCTTTCACCCTTCTTTCCTCCCATAAACAATTGTCCTCCACTGTAGCTCAGGTGCCAGCTCTAGAGACAAAGATGGGAAAAGCAAGACACTCAGACATCCAGCAGCTCAGAGGACACAGATCCACCTAAGAAGTCTTTCTAGGTCCACTTTCTGGTTTCTTTGAAAGCTTTCAGCAAATGCTCAAGGAACAATCCACAGCACAAGAAGAATCAAATCCTGGTTGAGAGTGGGAAAGACCCTTGGTTAGTTCCCTTCTTCCAAGCCAAGGCCTGAAGGGCTCTGTGTAACCCAGATTCAAGACCAGGGCACTAGAGAAACCCTATGTTTTATTTATTTTATGTGTAAGTGTCTTTGCTTGCATGAATTTATGTGCACCATGTGTGTGCAGTTCCCTGAGGAGATCAGANGAGAGTTTGATATCCCATGGGACATGAAGTTACAGGCAGTTGTGGGCTGCATTATGGGTCCTGGGAATCAAATCTTGGTCCCTTGCAAATCACTAAAGGCTCTTCACTGCTGAGCCAATTCTCCAGCCTCAAGGGGCAGTGTTTTATGTATACAAATAATATTTTACCATGAAAGTGTCAGCATTGCTGAAAGTGAAATGAAAATTTTTAAACTCTAAGATTATAGAATTTAACTGATTGCTACTTGAATCTGTGATAAAATTGCATGTGCTTGAATTTTGTTTTTTACTTTTGTTTTTCTTATGTGCCAAGACTTCCCTGTTGGTGGTTCCAATGTGAGAACTTGGGTAAAGTAGATGAATTCTCTTTCTGTCTCTCTGTCTCTGCCTTTCTACCTCTCTCTACTTCTCTGTCACCCTGTCTGTCTCTCTCTCCCTCCTTTCTAAAAAAACATTGCAGCTAGGTTGTAGCTCAGCAATAGAGAACTTGCAAAAGTGCAAAAGGACATTGCATTGGTGGGTGGCATTTCCAGCTGGTGAATGCTGACCTGTGAGGAGGGTCTGGGAGCTGTTCTGTTCTTATAGGTAAGGGACATCTAGGGAGAAGAGCCCCTAAGCTGTGCAACCCCAGCCCCACTGCTTGGCCTCTCTGGTCTCAGTAGCCTTTTACAAACAGGGAGCTGAGTTGTGTTTGGGAACAAATACTAGCTCATTGCTTAAGTGCTGGGGTCAGTGGGACCAGGAAGTTTCCATGACTGGGATTAGCAGTCATGTCAGGGATAGGTAATCCTAGCCTGGGACAGATAATCCTTAATGCCTCACTGAATATTTTCAATGAGAAATTTATCCCATGACCATTATAGGCCCAGCCTTTGTTCCCCAACAGAAAAATACTTTACATTCTAGAAGACTTCCTATACACAGAGAGGGATGTGCTTTCTGAGGTGACACAGAGCAGCCAGCACAGACCTGGGATGGCCTGTGACAGCCTAGCCTCTCCCCCTTATGTATGCTATGTAATGTGATTGCAGACATTATTGTCAGCTGTGTGCACAGACTGCCCGGTGTGAGGACAGTGTTATGTAATATAATTGCAGACATTACTGTCAGCTGTGTGCATCAACTGCCCAGTGTGAGGACAGTGTTATGTAATGTAATTGCAAACATCACTGTCAGCTGTATTCACAGCCTTCCCAGTGTGAGGACAGTCACATGTGTTTCCCACCCTTTTCCTCTGTACCTGGATATCAGGGAGGTCAGGTGCAGTTTCCAATCTTACTTCACAGAAAAGGAAGAAGGCCCCTCTCAGGTCATGCAGCCAGGAGTGAGAAGAGTTAGGATTTGAATCCAGGTCCTCCCAGTCCTAGTGACAGGCTCTGACTTGACCCCTCGAAGTCCCCTCACCACTTTCATGATGCTCCAAGCACTTCTATGCCCATTATGCCAACAACATCTAGGTATAAGTTGTTAGTTAACTTATTTAGCAGTGGAGGCAACTAGGGCTGACCCAGCAACAGGCCTGAGGTCACCACTCCAAATCCAACACTCCCAGGCTGTTCTTGGGATGTGAAAACCCCTCCTAAGAAGATTTCAACATGGCCCTTTCCTCTGTGTCTATAGCTGGGCATAGGGTTTTCATGGGTTTGTGGAACATGGTGGCAGGCAGCCAGGAAGAAGGCTGCATACAGAAGCAAGCCATGACAAAGCCACAGCAGGGATCTGACTATCTGAACTATCAGAATCACAAGGTCATAATATCCTTTGCTATGGTCTTCGTTTTGAGGACAAGCCCTCAGGACTTAGTAAGTTTTAGTGGCCCAGATCTGTGCTGTCTCCCATCTCAAAGCCAAGCTCCTACTTGTTTCTGTGCTCTTCTGGCTTGACATGGACTCTGGGCTTGGTGACGAATTCAAACAATGGTGCCTGTGGAAAACAGGATGTACAAGCCTAGGAACAGTCTGCCTTGCCAACTGGCTGGGGCCTGATGTAGCTGGAGGGACCCAGGCACTGGATTTCTACCCTTGTGTGACCTGGACACCTGTGGGCCTCTCAAACCTGTTTCTTCCGCTGGAAAATGAGGCTCTCAATCCTGAATTTTGATGACTAGCAGGCTCAATAAAGAAGTGTATCTAACCTGAAGGTTAGACAGTAGGCAAACGGCTATGCTACCCCAAGGGAGGACGAGTACTGCTCACTGCTGCCCCCAGTAGGCTGTGTGCTGGAACAGCTGCTCCTGTGTTCTGTTGGGGCACAGACCCTGCCTTCCCATCTCAGCAATGCCCCTTCCTGTCTGAAACTCCTTCAAGGACACTGGGAGGTAGAACAAGAGGAAGCAGGACTGCACCTGGTAGCAAATATGGGACAGTGGTCATTGCCAGTTGTCTACTTATAGAGGCTCGTGCTTCTGCAGTGCATACCGTGAAGAGCTGTGCACATGAGCCACAGGGTTTGGAAATAGAGTTGGAACTCTGAAATTCAGAGCCGGGGGAGCTCACCAAATGTGAGATGGAGGTCACCCATGAGTCCTATTGTTCAACTGTTTCTGTCCCTGATATTCTTGGGAGGCCATATACCAACTTCGGTCAGAGTCCACAATGTATTTGACCCAAGAAACATAAGTCTTTTATTTTTGTTTTTATTATTTTGTGTTTGTGTGTGTATGATGTTCATGTGTGAGTGCAGGCATGTGTGTTGTTCTCTTCTTCCACTATTCTGTTGGCTCTGGAGAGCAAACATGGGTCATTAGCCCTGTAAGGCAAACGCCTCTCCCACTGACCCATCCAGTTGACTCAAGAAGAGACATGGGCTGGCATGAATAAAACATACATTATCTGCCTACAAGACGGAGTCTCCATCATAGGATTGTTTTAGCCCTTCACTGATGGGAATAAGCCACCTTTCTACCCACATAGGAGGTGGGTCTCCACACACTCCTTGTCTGTTTCCATGNGTAAATTTTTCAGTTACATTTATCTGGCCAAGTCCACCAGAGAATAAACCCAATATTAAGAACATGGAATCATTTGAGGACCTGGATCCAGCAATACCCAAAGCCAGATAAAGTTTGTGAGTTTTCACCTCAAATCATAGTTCTCCCTAGCTTCTTTGGTCTATTCTCTTAAACCAGGGAAACTGGATTCCTTCCTCTCAGCCTACAACGATCCTGGCTTTTACATTCACAAATCATCTGCCTCCTTCCCAATGGTAACATGNGGGTCCCANAGCCACACTATAAACATGGCTGATATCAAGGTAGGAAGGATGTGAATCATTCAACCAGCCTTGCTGGCTCCATAAAGAAGAAACACTCCNCCATGGCAGCACAGTGGCCATGAATGCACTTATCTTTGTCCTCTTAATTTACTGTTGCTGGGNTTTTCTACTCTGAGAAATAATCACCCCGGGGCAGATTAAACAAAATCACATAGGCATCTAGTTTNTAATACAGATGCTTCAGTCAGCGAGATGGCAGGGAGACTTCATTGTTGCCCCCTAACAGAAACCNTCACAGTGGCTGACTCTGTCCAGGAGGGATGACTAGAGCACTCATATAGAAGGAGAATGGATGGGAGGATGGGCAGAGGAACTTGAGAGACACAATTCTACCCTACTTATTGGACAACCAATAAGTGGCTTCTCTTCTATGAGTTCTCAAATAATGACTGGGCTAGCCTTGGCAAACACTAGGAGCCTTCCCAACAGAACATTGTTCCATTGATCCATTCTGGATCTTTTTCCCAGCACTTACTGGATCGACCCCTTGTTGGCAGCCTCAGGTTCAACAACATGGAGCCTTAGTCTTGGCACAAGGTCCATCACTGCCACTCAAGCATCCTGGGTGACCTTTGGGTTGGAATAACTTGGCTAACCCTAGGTATTTTCTTTGGAGTCTCCTTCCTTGGAACATCCTGGAAATGGGGCTTGCATCTCATCCTGTCATCACAATATAAGGGCCACTGTCACCCCCAGCATCCCTGGAGAGAAGCAAGCATTTCCTGTGTATCTGTCTCCAGACTGTGAGTATGAGTTCCACTAGAGCAACCCCCTACCAGGAGTTTCAGGAGGCTTTGGGGCAAGAAGCAGATGGAAGGTGCTGTTTGTGTTAGGGAAGTTTGGACTCTAACAAATTTGAAGACATAGGTGATGTTGTGTCGGACTAATGACAAGCTAGGTTCACGTGGGTTCTGTTGACTGTTCAGATTTTATTCATCAATGACTTGTCTTAGTGTATGGAGAAAGGCTTCTTACTGGAGTCTAGGCTCAACCGTGACATAAGCCATAGCTATTTCCCTAAGGACAGTGTTGTCCCAAGCTTGGTGGAGTCATGGTAGTGGGATCCTCAATCTGGTCTCTGGAAAAGGACCTGGAGTTGGCTTCACGGAAGGTGTGAAGTTTGACTGAATCTACAGAACAAATTTAGGTTGCAAAGTGAAGAGGAAATATATTTCAAGCAGAGAAGGCAGCAAGCACAGAGGACCTGAGTGGGCGTGAAGCACAGGCTGGAGTCAGCTTGTCTTTCNAAGCCCTCCGTTCCCTGACTGTGTCTCTAAAGTTTCTCTACCTTCCCCACCTTGCCTGCTAATTTTTTTTAAGTTATAATTGTATTTAATTATATTTATGAGTTTTAAATTCACCATACAAATTAGTGGGTTTGCTGTGGCATTTTCTTATATACTTAGTTCCTCTCCCTCTCCCTGCCCTGCTGTGCCCCCACCCCCTGTGCTAATGGCTTCCTCCTTTTTACTTTCATGTCACATGCATTCCCTGCTCTCTCTTTCCCCAACTTTTCTTCCCTTAATATTTCTTCTTCTCTCATGATCTCCTTGTTTTATGATCTCATAGACACTCATTCAACACACACACACACACACACACACATATATATACAAAAATTGGAATCTCATTTGCACAAGGCAGAAAANAGGGTATTTTATCTTTCTGAATCTGGCCAATTTTGCTAAGCACAATGACTCCAGTTCTATCTGTTACAGAATATTATTTCAAGGTGTGTTACATTTGTTTAATGATGCAAAGATGTGTTTGATTAAATAAAATTCACCTGCAGTCAGGAGGCTGAGTCAGCAACTAGCTGACAGGAAGTGGTAGGGAGGAGCCAGGTGAGAAAGGGTTTATAAGGAGGGGCGAGGAGACGCACGAGGGCTTTTTGGAGGACGCGAGCAAGGAGAGGAGGTGAGCTACTTGCTATTAAGCCCCTGAAGAGCAGAATTCCACCTTAACCTTTAAATCTTGTCTTCTTTAGAGGGACAGAGGTTTTGTTAAGTTCCCTTCGTAGCTGTGCAAGAGTTGGAGCCACAGGGAACAGATTTCCCTCCAGCTACGGCCCCTGCGGCCTAACCGCTGCTGGTAGCAGCCGAGTTGTAGTTGCTGATCCGGACAGCTGTGGCTTAAAAGGCAGCGACCATTTAAATAAAGGACAACATCTATNCATTTCCTGAAATGTCATGATTTCATCTTTTTGTTAAGACAGAATAAAACTCTTCATTTTCTTTATCCACTCCTGAGGTGGGAATCTCTGCTGGTTCCATTTCTTACCTATTACGAACAGAAGCATATCTGTCTTGTAGAAAGGTCAAGTGTGAGAGCGACAGGCATTCATTGTGTGTTCTTTCCTCCTCTTCCTCCTATGACCATCCAGGTGTCAGGACCAAAGATGTTCCAACTTGGGAGCCTTGTCGTCTTGTGCGGCCTGCTCATTGGGACCTCAGAATCTCTTTTGGGTAATGTTGCCAGCGCTGTGAATAATTTGAACGTTGCGAATGCTGTGTCTGGAGGTGAGTCAATATAGGTCCCACCTGCCTGCTGGTTCCAGGAGTAACCCTATTAAATACTATGACTGCAATAGCAGAGGCTGCTGGGAGGGGGCAGTGTTGTCCTCTATGGGCAGCTTACTGAGAAATGTGCAGCCATTCAATTCCTGTCTCATCATTTTAGAAATAAACAGTGCATTGACATCATATCCTAATAGAGTCTTGCCTGTATATGTACAGGATAAATTTATCAAAGTGAGATTTCAAAATTTTAAGTAGTATGAACATCTTAAACAATGGTAGCTATCCCACTTTCTCTAGCAGTCTGTGGGAGTCTGTCCCCCAACCCTGCTTCCTTTTAAGCACTAACACGGGCAGCATTAACTGGTTTGCCATTATCAGAAATGAGACGATGTAACTCATCTCATTTTGCATTTCTCTAATCCTAACCATCCTCTCATTTTTCATATCTTTAGTATTGGTTTACGTAATTTAACTAAAGTGTTGTGTCAAAATTATTAGCNTATGTTTCCATAGTTAGTTTGACCTTTTCTTATTGATCTGTGTTGACTGGCTGAAAGTGACATCAACCCACCTGGCTTNGATGCCCATAAACCACCCAACTTTCTATTTAATTGCATCTCTGTTTTTTGCTGTAGAGCTGGGCTAACTGACAAACAGTTCTTATAGGNACAGGAAAGCTCTGCACATGCTGCCTTCAAACCTTCTCAATGTTTAGGCAACTTTCAAAGGTGAAAGGAGCCATCCTCTCATTCCACAGCTGGGGAA
>LZPO01027543.1:157776-181795 GCA_001675575.1 Neotoma lepida
ACAGAGATCCACCTGCCTATGCCTCCAGAGAGCTGGGATTAAAGGCGTGTGCCACCACCGCCCAGCTCCTTGATTTCTTTAGGGGAGTTTTTCATTTCCTCTTTAAAGGCCTCTATCATCTTCTTAAAGTCATTTTTAAGGTCAATTTCTTCTTCTTCTGCATTGGGATGTTCATGTCTTGCTGATGTAGAACCACTAGGTTCTGGTGGTGCCATATTGGTCTTTATGTTGTTGACTGTATTTTTGTACTGGCATCTACCCATCTCTTCCTCCACTTGGTGCAAGGAGTGTCTGTGTCTGAGGGAGCCTCTCTTCATCCTATCTGTAGTGTTGGTCCAATGGGAGCTCTTGGTCCAATAGGAGCTCTTGGTCTAATGGGAGCTCTTGGTCCAATCGGTGCTGATGGATCCTGTATCTCTGGGAGCAGCTGCGGTCTCGGAGGGTGGGTGAGTTTGGGGGTTGGGAAGCGGCTTGTAGGTTACAGAGTCCGGTGGGGGATGATGATAGTCCAGCCTGCCTGCAGGAGACCTGCCTGCTGGCCTGAAACTGGGACTGCAATGGGTGGTGGTGTGGGGTGCAGGGTTGTGCCCCTGGGCCCAAAGCCTAGAGGCTGGGGTGATTAGCTTGGAGAACAAAGACTCACCTCTTAGTCAGATCAGTGCTGGTGGACTCTGTCTCTGGGAGCTACTGCAGTCTATGAGGGTGGGTAGTTTTGGGGGGTTGGGGCTTGTGGGTTACAGGGTCCAGTAAGGGATTGTGGTAGTCTGGTCTGCCTCTTAGTCCAATCAATGCTGGTGGACCATGACTGTTCTTTATAATACCTTCTAATATTTTTCTCAGAAACATATGTTAGTTTATGGTTTGTTTCTGAGATTGGAAGACTGTTAATCTGGGTATTCCACTGTTATAATAAATCACAGCCCCATAGATTCATAGCTATATTAGCCACATATGGCTTTAATTTTCCTCTCTGTCCTTCTGGCCCTATACATTTGGCCTATCTTGCATTCTGTTTTATTTAAGGTAATGTTCCAATCCCTAAAAGTCTCTGCACTGTCATATTACTTCCTGGGATTAAAGGTGTGTGTGCATCCCAAGCAAAGGCATGAGAATTCAAGGGCTGGGATTAAAGGTATGTGCCACCACTGCCTGGCTCTATGTCTAATCTAGTGGCTGGCACTGTCTTCTGATCCTCAGGCAAGTTTATTAGGGTACACAGTATATCACCACAGTGACCAATGGTCACTGAAGAATTTAATGAGGAAATAAAAAGTACCAAGAATTAAGTAAAATGAAACCACAAGTTACCAAAACTCTAGTGACTGATCATTTTGTCCTCCCATGTGGTGACCACTGTTTTGTTCTCTGCCTGATGTCATCATTTTTCCCTCTTCCCTGGTAACCACCATATTATTCTGTGTGTATTGAAATGTTTTTGTTTTCACATCTCACCTGTCAGCAAGCTCATATAGCATTTGTCTTTCTGTCTAGCAGTTTACCTCTACACAACAACACTTCCCCATCACTCATCTCCTCCGTGAAGACATGGTGCTGAAGAGGCTAGTGAGATGACTTCAGTGTTGAGCTAATTGCCAGGAAGGCCCTCATTGCAGGGACAGGCATTTGGAACAGTCATCATTGACTCCAACACAACATTGAGCATCAAGTAGAAACTGACAGTTATCAAAATGATTAGGGATTCCAGTGAAAACTCTTCTAGGATGCACAAATGGAGGAAGAAACAGATGGATGCATAGAGGCAGGTCCAGCGCCCCAGGAAAGACCTGGAAGCTGATACAGGGAAAAGGGCAGGTTACAGGCCAACACTTGGGGAGTCAGCCAAGAGCACACAGGAGCCCAACCAACTGTTCATGGCTATGGGTTGCCCAGCACATCCTCCCCACTGCCCGCAGCTAAGTGCTCAGCCAAGGGTAATAAACTTACAGAACCCTGTGTAGGACATGGAGGGCCCGGGAGCACTGGGGTCCAGCCTTCAGTTTCTACACTCTCAGGACACAGCTGTGCCCACCCCATTGTCTCCTGCTCCATTTCTCCTTCCTCTTCTTCCCTCTTTTCATTAGCTCTTCTCTCTTTTTTTCCTTCCCTCTCTCCTTCCCTCTCTCACACCTTTCATCCCAATTTTTCCTTCCTTCTCTACGTCTTCCTTTCTCTATCTTGTCACCCTGCTCTTTCCTTTCACTCATCCTTCTTTCCTCCCCCAAATACTTGTCCCCAGCTGTAGTTCAGATGCCAGCTCTGGAGACAGATGGAAAATGCAAGACACTCAGACATCCAGCAGCTCAGGGGAGACAGACCACCAAGACCTCNTCCTAGGCCCACTTTCGGGTTTCTTTGAAAGCTTTCAGCAAATGCCCAAGGAACATTCCACAGAAGANGAAGAAGTAAATCCCAGCTTTTAGTGGGTAACATCTTGTTTAGTTTACTTCTTCCAGGCTAAGGAATGAAGGACTCTGTGTAAGTCAGATTCAAGACCAGGGCTTAGAGCAATGTTTTGTTTTAAGATTTACTTACTTTATGTGTAAGTATCTTTGATTGCATAAGTTTATGCCCATCATGTGTGTGCAGTTTCCTGTGGAGGTGAGAGGAGGGCTATGAATCACCAGGAACAGGAAGTCACAGGCAGTTGTGAGCTACTATTTGTGTTCTGGGAATCAATTCCTAGTGCACTGCACTGTGGTAAAGGTTCTTGGCTGCTGAGTCTTCTTCCCAGGCACAAGGGGCAGGGTTTTAGGTATACAAATAATGTGTCACCTGAAAGTGTCAACAGTGCAGAAAGTGAAATACAAAATCTTCAGGCTCTAAGTTTATACAGTTTCACTAACTGATACTCTTAGCTGTGATAAAATGGCAGCTAATTGAATCTTTTTTTTTTTTTTTTTTTTTTTTAACTTTTTTTCCCTCATATGAAAAGATTTCCCTGTTGGTGTTTCAACTCCAAGTAGTGGAGTAAAGTAGATGAATTCTCTTTCTCTCTCTCTGTCTCTGTGTCTCCATCTCTCTATGTCTTTCTGTCTCTTTCTTAAAAAAAACATTGCAGCTGGGTTGTAACTCAGCAATGTATAATTTGGGAAAGTGTAAAATGGCATTGCATTGGTGGGTAGTGTTTCACGCTGGTTTACGATGTCCTGTGAGAAGGGTCTGGGGCCTGTTCTGTCCTCATGGGTAAGAGACATTTAGGGAGCAGAGTCCCTAAGCTTCAGCCTGGCTTGGTTCTTGTGTGACCTCAGCCCTACTGCTTGGCCTTTCTGGTCTCAGCAGCTTTTTCCAAACAGGGAGCTGCATGGTGATTGGGAACAAATACCGGTTCATTGCTTAAGTGCTAGGGTCAGTGGAACCAGGAAGCTGCCATGACTGGGGATTAGAGTATGTTGGGGATAGAATGTCCTAGCCTGGGAAAGATAATCCTTAATGCATCCCTGGGGACTTTCAATGACAAGTTCATCTGACGATCCTTATAGCCCAGCTGTCATCCCCAACAGTAAAATACTTTACATTCGAGGAGACTTTCTGTACACAGAGAGGGATGCTCTTCTGTTGTGGGAATTCTGCCAATCAGTTTTGGCCAATTGGAATGGAGCAGTTTCGCCTAATGGGCGGGGTCTTCTCTGAAGATAAAAGACCCTTTAAGAACCCTTGGAGGGGGGTCGCTTGATCTCTTGGACTGTGGAGTGACTTGCTGAAGCCATGGAGGAAGTGCTGCTTGGTGACCTTCTCTATTGCCCTTTGACAGCGAGCAGTGGAGTAGCTGTGCCCCCAGCAGGAACAGAGGGACAGTGGCTCTGCGGCCCAGACTCTTCTTTCTGACCTGTAATCATTGTGCACGGATTTGTCAATCAGTAAAGGTAACGCATTTCCCCAAGCGTCTCACAATACCTGGCTCCCAACGTGGGTAGCAGTCCCACGGCCCCAAAGGTCTCCTGAGCGCCCACCTGGCCACTCTGGCTAGCCCAATACCCCTCGCCCACTAGTGGGGGCTCCGCGCGATCGGCCCGGTTCGCTTGTAACCAAAAACGCCCCTCAGCTCCGCCATCCCGCGGCTAGCTGCAGGCCCAAACTCCGTCTTTTAAAATCCCTGCTCCGCTGGACACACGCCGCAGCTGCGTGCCCCTCTCGCCCCGCGCCTGCTAACCCCCGGAGTCAGCCTGAGTTCTGAAGCCTGCGCGCATCCCTGAGTCCCGCCAGCCTTCGGNCCTCAGTCCGGCAGGCAGTTCCTGNCAGCTCCAGGTGCACAACACCCCTTACAGCCTGCAAGCCCAAACCTGGGTGTTTCAAATCCTTCTTCTTGACCACAGACCCACGCAGCCGCTGCGCCTGCGGCCGATTGTAGCCTTTACAGGTGCTGCTTCCCCTGGTTCTGCCCAAGGCACACAGATTCAGCTTCCAGTTTGAGCTGCGTGCCACCGCCCCCGTGTCTGTCCACCCAGGGCCGCCCTCTTGAGCCCAGCTGCTCGGGAGTAGAGCAGTCCTCTTGGCCAGCAGTCTCCTCTGCATCCCCCGCCTCCAGGAGAGCTGCTGCTGCATGGTGACCATACGGATCTGGGCCAGCTACTTTGAGCATTCGCTCAGGGTCTGGGCCAGAAAGAAGCATTCCCTCACCATCTGGTCCAGGGGCTTTGAGCATTCTCTCAGAGTGCTGAGCCTTAGTCACCTTGGCGCCGCGGCTGCTCCACCTGCTGGTTAAATATCAAATTACATCTACAACAATTATTGGAGGATTTACCTGTGGTAAGGCAATTGATAACTCTTAAAATGTGAATAAATAGATCGATCAGATAGATAGATAGATAGATAGATAGATAGATAGATAGATAGATAGATAGATAGATAGATAGATAGATAGATAGATAGATAGATAGATAGATAGNGATAGATGATATTCCCGCTGGGGGCACAGCTACACCTGACTCATGCTGTTTGCTCCCAATAAGCGATGGAGAAGGCCATCAAGCTGCACTTGTTCCATGGCTTCAGCAAGTCACTCCATAGTCCAAGAGTCCAAGAGACCCCCCTCCAACGGTTCTTAAAGGGTCACATATCTTCAGAGAAGACCACGCCCTTTGGACTAAACTACTCCATTCCAATTGGCCAAGACCAATTGGCAGAATTCCCCCAACACTCTTTCCGAGGTGACTCAGAGCAGCCAGCACAGACCTGGGATGACTTCTAAAAGCCCAACCTCTCCCCAACAAGAGCCTTTTGTGCATGCTACATTATGTAAGTGCAGACTTTACTGTCAGCCGTGGGCACAGCCTGCCCAGTGTGAGGACATCCACACGTATTTCCCATCTGTTTTCTCTGCACATTGGTAGCAGGAAGGTGAGGTGAAGTCTCCAGTCCCACTTCAAGGAAAAGGAGATGCCCCAGGAGATGCCCTATCCTGGGTCATATAGCCAGAAGTGCAAAGAGTGAGGACTTGAACCTTGATCTTCCAAGTACCAGGAACAGGATGTGACAAGACCCCTCCAAGTCCCCTCACAACCCTCATGATGCCCCAGACACTTCCCTTCCCATCATGCCNAGGAGGTCTAGATACAAGGTGTTCAGCTATATAGCATCTGAGGAAACTATGGCTTGGCCCAGTAACAGGCCTGAGGTCACCACCTCTAACACCAGCACCTCAAGGCTGTGTTCCTGGGGTGTTCAACTACTCTTAGTAAGATTTCAGCATGGACCTTGGCTCTGTGCCCCATANCTGGGTACAGGGTTTTCATGGGTTTGTGGAGCATGGTGGCATGCAGCCAGAGAGAGGGCTTGCATACAGTAGTAAGTCATGGCAAGGTCAGTGCAGGGCTATGACTTCCTGAGTTCCCAGAATTACAAGGTCATAATTTTCTTTGATTTCGTCACCTAATGTTGAGGACAGGTNCCCAGGGCTTGCTAAGTTGCAGTGTCCAGCTCTGTGCTGTCCCCAGCTCAAGGCCCAGCTCCCACCTGTTTCTGTGCTGTTCCAGCTTGTCATGGGCCCAGGGCAGGGTGATCAATTCAAACAGTGGGGTCTGTGGAAAACAGAAGGTACTAGCCTAGGGACAGTCCTGCCATACCTGCTAGCCTCAGCTCTATGTAGGGAGAAGGACCCAAGCACTGGGTTTCTAACCCTATGTGATCTTGCCAGCAATGGACCTCTCAAAAATCCATTTCTTCCACTGGAAAATGAGGCTCTCAAACTAACCTCCTGACAAATAAAAGGCTCAATAAAGAAATGTATCTAAGCTGAAGGCCATACAGAAGGCAAATGGCTGCCTCTACCCTCTGGTTGGACGAATACTGCTCACTGCTGCCCCCAGGAGACTGCATGCTGGAACAGCTGCTCCTGTGTTCAGGCCTGGCNTAGGCCCTGCCTGATTATCTTAGCAATGCCCCTTCCTGTCAGAACCTCCTTCAGGGTCACTGGGAGATAGAACAAGACAAAGAAGGACAGTTCCTGGTGGCAAATAAAGTACAGTGGTCATTGCCAGTTGTCTGCTTATAGAGGCTTGTGCTTCTGCATTCCACAATGTGGAGAGCTGTGCACATGAGCCACAATGTTTTCCAGGTAGAGTAGGGGCTCTGAAGTTCAGAGTGGGGTGAGCTCACCAAGCACAAGGTGACCAGTGAGTCTTATTGTCCAGATGTTCTGTCACTGGCTTTGGTCATAGTTCACAATCTATTTGACCTAAGAAACATCAGTTTTTCTTTTCGTTTCTACTTATTATTTTGTGTTTGTGTGTGTATGATGTTCATGTGTGAGTGTAGGTACATGTGTTTACATGTGCCTGTTGAGGTCAGAGGATAACTTTCAGAAGTTGTTCCCTCCTTCCACCTTTCTGTGGGTTCTGCAGAGCAAACAGGGCTCATCAGGCCTGTGAAGCAAATGCCTCTTGTGCTGACCCATCTCGCTTACTTAAGACGAGACATGGATTATCATAAAGAAAACATATATTTTCTGACTGCAAGGTGGAGTCTACATCACAGGATTGCTTTAGCTTTCTCATTGATGACAATAAACTACCTCCCTACCCACATAGGAGGTGGGTGTCCTCAGAACTCCCCTTGTCTGTCTTCATCCATAAACTTTCAGTTACACGTATCTGGCAAAGTCTACCAGAGAATTAAACCAATAAAGAAATTGTTTTTTCTTTAAGAAATTTAGAAAGTGAAAAAAACTGCAGCATTTGAGGCCCTGAATTTAGCAAAACTCTTCGGCATGTGATGTCTGTGAGTTACAAACTCAAATTCCAATGTCTTTAGCTCCTTTGGTGTCTTCTCTTAAACCAGGGAGCTGGATTCCTCAACCTCAGCCCACAGATATCTTGGCTTGGACAGTCACACATCCTCCTCCTCCTGCCCAATGATAAGATGTGGGTCATGCAGTCACATTATAAACGTGGCTGATAGCAAGGTAGGAAGCATTTGAATCATTCAATCAGCCTGGCTAGCTCCATAGAGAAAAAACACCCCCATGGTAGCAATGTGGCCATGAACCCACATTTTATTTTTCTCCTTTTATTTTTCTCCCTCCTGGGATTTTCACTCTGGGAAATAATAGCCTTGGGGTGTATATTAAACAAAGTCATGTAAATAGATATTTTATAATACAGATGCTTGAGTCAGCAACNTGGGGGAGATGCTGTTATTGCCTCCAACCAGCATCCCTCACAGTGCCTGGCTCTGCCTGGGAGAGATGGTTAAGGCACTCAGATACATGGTGGGTGAACAAGAAGGATGGGTAGAGCAACTTAGAGTCATAATTCTATCCTACTTTTTGCAGGATCACAAACTGGTTGCTTCCCCTCTCTGAGTTTTCAAACAACAAATGGGCTAACTTAAGAACACATTATGACCCTTCCCAACAGAACATTCTTCCATTGATCCATTCTGGGTCTTCTTCCCAGCCAATACTGAACTGACCTCTTCTTGGCAGCCTCAGGTTCCACAACTCAGGGCCTTAGTCTTGGCAGAAGTTCCTCTCCATCCATCACNGCCACTCAAGTGTTCTGGATGACCTTTGGGTTGGAATATCTTGGTTACCCTTAGGTATTTTCTTTGGAGTCTTCTTAGAATGTCCTGGAAATGGGCTTGTTTCTAATCTTGTGACCAGTATATAAGGGCCACTGTGACCCCAGAATCCCAGGAGGCTGTGCAGAGAAACAAGTATATTGTGTGCATCCTTCTTCAAACCAGTGAGTAGGGGCTCCCCCAATGTGAGCCCCCATATGAGGGTCTTCAGGGGGTTTGGGGAAAGAAGTAGAGGGAAGGCACTGTTTGCATTAGGGATATTTTGACTCTAACAGATTTGAAGATCTAGATAATTTTGTGTCAGACTAGTGACAACCTAGGTTCACATGGGTTCTGTTGACTGTTCAGATTTTATTCATCAATGACTTGTCTAAGTGTATGGAGAAAGGCTTCTTATTGGAGTCTAGGCTCAACCATGAAACAAGCCATTCCTATTTCACTAAGGACAGTGTTGCCCCAAGCTTGGTGAAGCCAGAGTTGGTGGGCAACCTAATGCTGGACCTGGGAGGGGTCATGGAAGTTTTACTGAAGCGAGAGAACAGACTTAGGTGGCAAGGCAAGGAGGAAATACATTTCAAGCAGAGAAGGCAGCAAGCACAAAGGACCTGAGCATTAAGGGCACAGGCTGGAGTCAGCTTGGTTTTCCAAGCCCCGCCCCTCCCCTCCCTTGCTGTGTCTCTAAAGTTTCTCTCCCTTCCCGATCTTGGCTGCTCATCTCCAGAACAAGTCAGCTGCTTTTCCTCAGTTATAACTGTATGTAGTTGTGTCTATTGTTTTTAAATTCACTATAGAAAATAGTGGGTTTCACTGTGGTGTTTACCTACATGCTTAGTTCCTCTCCCTCTTCCTTCCCTGCTGTCCTTCCCCATCCACTTCTGCTAATGGCTTCCTCCTTCTTCTTTATACTTTCATGTCACATGCATTCCCTGCCCTCTCTTTCCCTCTCTTCTCTTTCCTTAGGATTTCTTCTTCTCCTCTCATGGTTTCCTTATTTATGACCTCACTCACATTTAACAATATATATATTTATTTATATATAAATATATATATATACATATATAATGTGTATATGTATATATGTGTGTGTATTTCAAATATATATATACACAAATTTTAATCTCATTTGCAAATGACAGAAAATATGATATTTTGGCTTTCTGAATCTGGTTAATTTTGCTAAGAACAATGACTTCCACTTCCATCCAGTTCCTGAAATGTCATGATTTAAGTTTTCTTTATGGCTGAATAAAACTCCCTTGTGCACTTGGCCTCACTTTCTTTATCCACTCCTGAGGGTGGCCATCTCTGCTGGTTCCTTTTCTTACCTATTGTGAACAAAAACACATCTGTCTTGTAGAAAGGTCAAGTGTGAGAATGACAGGTGTTAATTGTGTGTTCTTTCCTCTTCTTCCTCCTATAACCATCCAGGTGTCAGGACCAAAGATGTTCCAACTTGGGAGCCTTGTTGTCTTGTGCGGCCTGCTCACTGGGACTTCAGAATCTGGTTTTGGTAATATTGACAGTAACCTGAATAATTTGAACATTCTGAATTCTGTCTCTGGGAGTGAGTCAATATAGGTCCCATCAGCTAACTGGTCCCAGGAGAAACCCTAATAAACTTTATGCCTGCAACAGCAGAGGCTGCTGGGAGGGGGCAGTGTTGACCTTTATGGGAGGCTCATGCAGAATTGTGCAGCCATTCAATTCCTGCCTCACTCATTTATAATTTTAGAAACAAACAGTGCTATGATACTCTATCCTAATATAGTTTTGTCAATATACACACAGGATAAATTCATCAAATCGAGATTTCAAATTTTTAAGAAGTATACACATCTTAAATTATGGCAGCTGTTGACAAGTATTCTAGTATATCACACTTTCTCTATAGTCTGTGGGAGCCTGTCCCCTGACACTTCTTCCTTGCAAGCATTAACCTGGACACCTTTAACTGGGTTGTCATTATCAGAGATGAGAAGTTGTAACTCATCTATCTCACTTTGCATTTCTCTAATCCTAACTCTCCTCTCATTTTTCATATCCTTAATACTGGTTTTCATAATTTAACTAAAGTGTTGTATCAAAATTATTAGCATATGTTTCTGTAGTTTGTGCGACTATTTCTCATTGATCTTTGTTGACTGGCTGGAAATGAAGGACATCATCCCACCTGGTTAGATGTGCATAAACTCTCCACTGTCTATTTAATGGCACCTCTCTTCTCTGCTACAGAAGAACCCAGGTAACTGACAAGCAGGTTTTTGTTTTTTGAGACAGGGTTTCTCTGTGTAGTTTTGGTGCCTGTCCTGGATCTTGCTCTGTAGAACAGGCTGGACTCAAACTCACAGAGATCCGCCTAGCTCTGCCTCTCTGAGGGCTGGGATTAAAGACATGCGCCACCATTGCCAGGCTAACAAATAGTTCTTATAGAAACAGGAAAGCTCTGCACATGCTTCCTTCAAACCTTCTCAATGTTTAGGCAACTTTCAAAGATGAAGAAAGGAGCCATCCTCTCATTCCACAGCTGGGGAACAGCAGCAGAGAGAAAAGGGTGTCAGGTTTAAGGTTACCTAGGCAGTTGTGTGGTGAAATGTAGCTATTATCAAAGTAATGCTAAGATAAGGTGGCCTTATTTGCATCTTATAATAGGTAGATCCTGTCAGCACAGAGCCAAGATGCAATGTTGCCATTACATCTGTTTTATTAAAATTGTTTTTTAAGATTTTATTTTTGTTTATGTTTAGGTATCTTTTGTGTATTTATCTCTGTGTGTATCCCCAGAAGCCAGAAAATGGTGTGAGATCCCCTGGAGTTACAGATGGTTATGAACTGTCCAACAAGGGTGCTGGGAACTGAACTCTACTCCTCAGCAAGAGCAGCAAGCACTCTTATCTCTCCAGTCTCACCACTGCATTGAAAACACAGATCATATATGGTCATACTTGAATACTTTTATTTAAAAAATTCAAGTATATGTGTGTATGTCACACACACACTCACACACTGAATTCCATTAATGCTGTTTATAATATATGTGTATATAATATACATATACATAATATTAAAGCCTTAATGGAAGACATGAAATCTTCTCAACAGCACATAAAGATACTCAATACAGAACAGGAAAACAGTCTACAGAAACAAAGGCTGGTCTTCACATCTTGTGTGATTTCAGCAGCTAAAGCTGAAGGATGGACTGAAACATCAGTATACAACTGCAACAAAGCATATACGATATCATGATTTTAATCCAAAATGCTTTACACCCAAAGAAATGAAACAGGTTACAAANTGTAGAGAAATTAGAAGGCAATACTGTGTTACAGTCAATATTTTAAAGCACCATGTTAACCCATTACTCATTTTACAAATAAGGTCTTTGTGTTGTTGCTGGTTCATTTTGTTTTATCCCTGAATTAATAATTTCTTTCTTTCACAGTAGAGATATTTTCTACACAAACATCCCAATTACTCACACATGCTTCTGGGACATGACATTTATTCTAGTCATTCCCTGATTATTCCCTGAAGATCTTCTNTTAGGACACTCTATCCCCCTGTTCCAGTGTCAATTACCATTCTCTGGGACTGATTCTAAGCTGTCGTTTTAGGATCCCTATTTCNCACTTTCACTGATTGTGGCAATATTTACTNTCTATGTTTTTTTCATTGGTTCTGGATTTTTTCCATTTCTTAGTTTATTCTCACAATTGTTTGACAAAGTTTCTCAAATTCACATGAGCATCTCAGTAAGAGGAAAGATCCTCACATCACCACTGAAAGCAGGTATGCACAGTCNCCTTCATTTGCTTGGCCAATTGACTGACTGTTTTGTTGATACATGCTTAATATATGTTAATATGAAGCAGCCTGGAAACAGTGCATGTAGCAAGCTGTGTGAACACATTTCCTAACCTTAGGAGTCTCAGGTTCCTCTTCTGTACAATGGAGATGGTGTCAATCCCTTTCTCACTGAGTTGTTGCAGAGACTGAATGAAACAGTGTGGGAGAAACTGACTTNTCTGAAACCAGGAGGATGGGAGCTCAGTCCCTGGTGGGGCAGGAAAACTTATTGATGTCTGTTTTTGACAGATGCCCTTCAGAACCTGAAGATGGATCTGGGGTCGCTTCAGGATACCACAGATTGGTCATTAGCCAAGAACAGCATTCTAGGAGCTTTCAATGCACTGGATTTTGGCAATTTAAATCTCCTTTCATCCCAAAATGGTTTAGGGTGAGTTGGTGCTTCTTAGATTCCAGGAAAGGGACTTCCTAACTGCTCAATGTCAAAGACAAGTGGATAAGCCTTGTCTTCCCCTACAGAGCTGAGGAGTTCTGAAGCAANCCTCATTAGAGCTTGAGTAAGTCTGAGGCAGGACTACAGGGATTGGACAGTTCATGCATCTGGGTTNATCTCAGGCTCAAGGAGAATGTTCCATTTGTCCTTGTCTCCACCTGTACCTTGGTGCCTAAAACCTTTCCCTAAGANTAACACTTTTCTACTTCAAATATAGCTAGAAGTAAAAGTCCAACTTCTTTCAAAGGAAAGGAATCTGGCATTTANACTCCTTAGTCTCAAGCAGTGGTTTCATGGAGTATTGAGTCACACAGTCCTGGCTTAAAGTTCTGTATCTGCTACCTATTTTTTCCCTCATTCAGTCAACTATACCTGAGAGTGTAGAGAATCATATTTCTGAACAGGATGTAATGAGGACAAGAGGGTGATGAGGAGAGGCACAATGCTGCAAGGAAGAATGACAAAAGGGCACATGTGGGTTTTGAGCAGGTTGCAAAACAATAATATCAGAATCCTGGACTTGCAAGCTGGCCTGTCTTCCGATGGCAAAGGTGTAGACATGAAAATGCCCCTGATTATGAATGCATCTCTGTTTCTGTGAGTATGAGTCCCTTGTATTTACAGCATGGAGTGTTATGTTGGCAATTTGAGTAGGCATTTAATTCCAAGCTACTGTGTGGACTCNGTCCCCAGTTTTCTAATCCATAAAAGAGAGGAACCCCTGAGGTCAAAAATACCAATCTTAAAAATATTCTAGTGAAAACTGGTCATACTAAGGATCTTCCAAAAGAATGTCCTATTCTATCACCAGCTCTGGTGTGGGGGGTAAAAATTAGATGTATTTATGAAGCCATGGGAGATGTCATTCTGGGGCAGTTATTTAACTCTATGCCCAGGATTTNTTGATNAAAAATGAGTGTGATTTCCCTCCTAGCACTGTTGTAATGATAAAATGGATTACGTCAGGTACAATACTTTAAATGGATCCCCAAAGGTAGTTGGTGTCACAAAATATTAGCAATTAATTTCATTATTAATCTCAGGTCAAGTAAAAATCTCACATGTGCTAAACATGCAAAGCCCAGAAAAGTCCTATACAAATGTGTAAATTTTGTAGAGAACATGTAACATACTGACATTACTGTTAAAATGTTGACATTGCCCNTAGACACCATGGATTGAGTTCACACAGATAGACGAAAACCAGGACAACCTGCAAAGCTTCCTAGAACTCTGTCTGGTGTGACTCTTGTTTCCTTAGGCCTAAGTTTGGCTCCAGGGGTGACTTTTCTGTATCCCTGGACTTCACAACTTCACTCACTGTTGAAACCGATGCCCAGACTGGCCTTCCAATCCTAGCCATAGGGAAATGCTGGAGTGATGCAGAAAAAGTCACCATTGCTCTGTTGAGCAGGTAAGACTCATCCATCCCAGNAGAGCTGNGCTNTCAGGGAGGCTTTAGGACCCCTGACTCTAATCCTATTCCTACACCTGGGAAGCAGCACGGTGGAATACACAGTCAGACTAGACTCAAGTATTAACTCTGTCAAAACTATCAGTGCTGTTACTCTGAAGCTTCATCTTCTGAGGCCTCAGTTTGCACATCTGTGTGTTAGAACAGTAGAGATCTGTACTCATCAGCTTCTGGGATGGAGACATGAGAAAATACACATGTTTAGCTGAGAGCCTGGAACATGCTAAGGGCTCAAGAGCCATGAGNTCCACTTGACTCTACGGATGGTTCCTTTCCATTGCTGAGGCAGGAGGATGGACCTCTCCAGCCATAATCATGCATTTGCCTATGAGGNCTTTCAGCTGTGTCAATCAATGTGCCTCATGNCTTAAAAGACGTTAACATTACNTTCACCTCCAGTGTGCAGTAGTTGGAAAATTAGATGCTAGCATGGGCCATGATTGTCCTGAATTACTCTCCACCCTCTGAAAAATTCCTGCAGTGAGATCTTAACATCCTAATCTTGTCTTTTCCATCACTGATCTTGTTTATCCTCAAAATCTGTATCGTTAATTTTATGCTTGAAAAAGCAGGTTTGGTTCATGCACAAGTGGGGAGGAAGTGATGCTGCCGAGCATCTGGGAGAGGAAACATGACCNGCAAGCCAAATACTGGGGCTGGAGATCCATGGTCAGGAATGGAGGGATGGTTTCTGTTCCCAACATTTATAACCATGTCCTTGATGCCACCCAACCTCCATAAACCAAAGATCTGATCTCAAATCAAAAGCAATACCAGTTTTCAAGCAAATCCAAAGGCCTGGGTCCAAGCAGACCCAGGAAACTCATGTTGCTCCACTGGGTCTGAATCCACATGGCCATGAAGACTCTCATGATATGGATATAATGAGACTTTAAACACATTGGCTTTTGTTCTGTGCCTCAGACAAGCTCTTTGTTACCACAGGACCTTGGCATGGAAGTTATGGTTATGTGAAACACCTTTCTCCTTACTCCAACTCCATGCNTCTTTTCACATTTGAGGGTCTTTGCTTGATTTCTTCTCTTTTCTAGTAAGAATATTCTCTTGTCTCTGTTGTCACAGTGTGCACACATAATTTGTGACAGGGTTTCACTGTAGAGCTCTGGTTAGCTTCAATCTAAGAGATCTGCCTGCTTCTGTCTTTTGAGGACTCAGATCAGAGATTGATGACAACACCAGATGTTACACTATATATTTAACTTGACCTTTTCTTTGCTTATTTTGTGTTGGGAGATGGGTGTGTGGGCACACATGCATGTGTCAATGGCCTGGAGCTTACCAAGTAAGCTAAGCNGACTGAGGAATCTACCCATCTCTGTATTCTCCACTCTAGATTACAAGTGTTTGTTCTCACCTGGCTTCTTTCTTGCTTTTTTAATATGGTCATAGAGATGGAAGCCAGGTCCTCATGCTTACAAGGACAATGTTTTGTGGACTGAACTATCTCCTTGGCTGCATTTTCTCATTATTCTAGTAAAAAAAAAAATCTGCTATTTTCTAGGCAGGCATTGTTCTGAGCCCTGAGAACAGTTTGGTGAATGAAAAATAAGCTCTCTATCTCCTGGAACNTATCCAGAGGAAAAGGCAGGCAGAGGACTATTTGGTCCATCAGTGAAT
The DNA here is from genome assembly GCA_001675575.1 of Neotoma lepida. Lineage (NCBI taxonomy): Eukaryota > Metazoa > Chordata > Mammalia > Rodentia > Cricetidae > Neotoma > Neotoma lepida. Next base: position 173,205 of record LZPO01027543.1, read on the forward strand.
TCAAGGAAAATGAGGAGCCCTACGAGATACTCATACTTAGCAGGGCACAGGAGACCAAACCCTCCCTTCAGTGAGCACTCAGGATGGGCTGACCCAGGAGATATCAACTGGCTGAGAGTAGAAGCGGAAGAGGCAACCTCAGTGAGACTTGTTTATGAAGGCTGTTAAAAGCTGAATGGTTTTTTGCCCAGTGTCTTAAGGCTCAGCCTGGTGCTCTGTAAGTNGAGGCTGAGTGAATGATGCTGTGTCAGAGCTGTGATGGGCATCTAGGCACTGAGGAAGCAGCTACTTAGGCGTGAGATGCTCAGATGCTCAGTGATGGTTCATCTGGACATGGTTCACTAGGCAACAAGGTAGACTGTGACCACAGAGCAGAGTTGTGGGCCACCGTTCTCAGAGGACTCTCATCCATACTGAACTCTTGACCAAGTTTTGTAAGTCTTTTCTTTTCCAGCAAAAAACCTTTATCAACCCTGTTCTGGATAGTGTATCTGGCGGCCTCAAATTCGTAGTGGCGGCCTTCCTGCAAAATGAAGTAAGTCCCCAGCTGTTAGTACCCAGAGCCAGGACTGGTGGGGACAGGAGAGGTATCTGTAGGTGTGGCTGTGTGCNCAGGACACTGTCTCCTGTGAGGAGGTGCAGATTTCTCTTTGGGAGGTCTTCTGGCACCTCCTACTCCTCAGTAGCTGGGCTGAAGAGAGAGGAGGCAGAAATCACAGATGCTGCCTTGAGCTGTTTACCCTATCTATGCACCACCTGTACCTTTAAGCTAATTTTTTGTAATCAACATACATTTATCTAAATGANTGTATTTAAACACCTGTGAATGAGAATCTGCAGGGTTCTGAGAACTGGGGCTCCCCAAAGTCTTAAGCCTTCTGAGGAGCTTTAAGTTCCAGNCTCAAGGGTTCAAGGTTGTAGGAATCTGGGGTGTTAGGGTTCCNGGTGCTAGATCTTCAGACCCTGAATTTCTGAGATCCTGATGTGGTGGGTTTTCAGCCTGGTACAGTTCTGATTCAGATTGCTGCAATTCCATAGTTCCAGATTGCTAAGGTTAACTGTCCTCAGGTCCTGGGAATGAGGCCATCTGTTGNGGAAGGGTGGGAAGTATACAGTGAGCAGCAAAGTCTCATCTGTTTGTCTTCTTCTCCCCTCCTCCTTCTNACACTTCTCTCTGGCTCTCAGTTATGTCCACTGTTCCAGTTCCTCCTCAGTAACCTGAACATCAACCTTATTGAGGATCTCCTCTGTAAGTCACANCCTNGGGACTGGAGTGCCTTCCACAGGCTAAGACAACAGGTGTGGGAGTGCCCCAGGCAGGGACCTTGCACCCTGACCAAGGCTGGCTTTTAGTTTCTCCTCCCCTCACTGGAGGCCTCTTCTGAGGCTTTAGCTCCCTATGCTTGGCAGGGAAGCTGGGGCCTCAGAAATAAGTCACTGACAGGATCAGGCCCTGGAGGTGGCTTTTCTATGCGTATGTCTGTTTACACAGTTTTCTGTGTCTTATATGCACTCCCTCATTGGATCCTCACAAGAGTTTGTACAGCGGGCACTGTCATTGCCCCTTTTCAGGTTAACAGTGACACATTTGAGGTCACACAGGTGTCACAGTAACAGACTGGAGGGAGGTAAGGAGTTGGGTGGCCTCTGTTCAATTTCCCATGACAAAGACTGAGGCTGATCTTGACTTGGTTCCTTCAGCTAATCTGACAGGACAGTTACCAGTCTCCATCTGAAGAGAAGGAGCAGAAGGAGGAATGTCATGACACCCTGCTGGTATAGTGTCCTAGTTACTTTTCTATTGCTGTGACAGAACAACATGACCAAGGGAAATTATCAAAGAAAGGATTTATTTTGGGATCCACAACTCAAGAGGGTTAGAGCCCATGATCATCATGGGGTGAGGAGCATGGCAGCAGGGAGGCAGGCCTGGCACTGGAGTATTAATTGAGATCTTATGTACTGAGACACAATCAGCAGGCTGAGTGAGCTAATTAGGAATGGCATGGCCTTTTGAAATCTTAAGGCCTATCCATAATGACACACCTCCTCCAAGAATTTCCCACCTCCATATTCTTCCCAAACAATCCCTGCAACTGGGGACCAAGTATTCAAATACATGAGCCTATGGTGGCAGTTCTCATCCAACCCCACAGGTAGGCTCTGCGCCCTGTGCACAGCAGCCTGTCAGGAAGCCAGGGCCAGGCTTGTGCTTCTGTCACAAGATGAGAGAAACTGAGCCCTGATCCCGACTCCAGGCTAAACACTGATTTTGAGTACACCCTAAACCCTGAGCCTGGAGATCATGAACCTAGACAGAGCTATGGTCTTTGTTTCTAAGTGAATTTCCTGGGAGATTTTTACTGAGTCCTAACTTTGAGCACAGGTACTTCTCCTTGTCCTCCATCTAGACCTGGGCCTTGTGGGCATGGCTGCTACTTTTCCCATCTGCCCTTGTTGGAAGGAAAGGATGAGAAGGGAGCAGGGCCACCTGGGAGAATGAGACCACAAATCTGCAGCTGTCTCTGTCCTCTCCATGACCTAATCTACGCTGGCACTTCAGGAACGAGTGGAAACAGTGAGGCCAGGCTTCTGGGGATCTACTCAATGTCCAGTGAAAGCCAGCTCCCACTGCTGCTGTGACAGCCAATGTCCTGACACCCTGTGTTCTCATTCCAGGTTAGTCCCCAGTGGCTTCATCTGACTCCCTGTGGCATTTCTCTNTAGAAATTGCTACCATCATCAGCACAAGGTCTCCCTGAGCCCACCTGAAGGACCCTCCCTGACTCCCTTCTTCTCTCAGGGGTCTCCACACCTGNTATCAACACCCCAGCATTAAATTCTAACTGCACTCTGGTGTGTGGCTTGTCTCAGTTTTTGCAACAGGAGCTGTTGGAAGGGTGTGGGGTGAGATTGCAACCAATTGGCTGAAGCACACCCAGACCTGGAAAGGACATCAGGACTTACCTTATAGCTTTGTTTTTTTTAAATTTTATTAAATGTATTCATTTATTTTACATCCCAATGAAAGTTTCCCTCCCTCCTCTCTTCCTATTCCCTCCCCCACCTTCCCTCTGCTCCCCCACAATTCACTCCTCTGTTTCTGTTCAGAAAGGGGCAGGCCTCCCAAGGGTGTCCACAAAGCATATCAATTTGAGGTAGGACTAAGATCCTCCTCTTGTTTTTAGGTTGGGCAAGGCAACTCAGTGTGAGGAATAGGTTCCCCAAAGCCAGTCAATGTGTTAAGGACAGACCCTATGCCCATCGCTAGAAGTCTCACAAGTAGACCAAGGACACAACTATCACCCATATGTAGAGGGCCTAGGTCAATCCCATGTAGGCTCCCTAGTTGTCAGTCCAGACTCTGTGAGATCCTCTAAGTGTAAACAGAAGTTTTCCTGTATCCCACCTGGCCTGCAGCAGCTTATAAAATAATCACTCAGAGGCTTAATATTAATTGCAAACTTTTTGGTGTATGGCTCAGGCTTCTTGCTAGCTGGCTCTTTCATCTTAAACTGACCCATTTCTATTGATCTATGTATTGCCACGTGGCCATGGCATTACCGGTCTGCTGGCATGTTGCTCCATGGGTGTCACGCTGGCATCTGCCTGACTCTGCCCTTCTTCTCTGTCTCTTAGCTTGGATTTCCTGCCTGGCTATAACCTGTCTTGCCATAGGCCAAAGCAGCTTCTTTATTAACTAATGGTGGCAACAGAGATTCACAGTATACAGAAAGGTGCTGTTGGGGGTNTTTTACTCTTTTATGGGGCCCATCACCCAGGTCTCAAATAAATCACACACAGAAGNTCATTCTTAATTATGAATGCTCAGCCTTAGCTTTGTTTAGTTTCTTGCCAGCTTTCCTTATCTTAAATTATTCCATCTATCTTTTGCCTCTGGGCTTTTCTGTAAATCTGTAAATCTTACTCTTGCTCCGTGGCTTGCAGTGGGTGGCTGGCCCTGGAGTCCTCTCCTTCTCCCACTGCTGGCCCTGGAGTCCTCTCCTTCTCCCACTGCTGGCCCTGGAGTCCTCTCCTTCTCTGGCTGCTCCATCCCTCCTCCCAGATTTCTCCCTCTATATATTCTCTCTGCCTGCCAGCCCTGCCTATCCTTTCTCCTGCCTTGCTATTGGCCAGTTCTTTATTAGACCATCAGGTGTTTTACACAGGCACAGTAACACAGCTTCACAGAGTTAAACAAATGCAACATAAACAAAAGTAACACACCTTAAAGAAATCTACATTTCCCTCTTTTTGTCTAAATAAAAATAAAGGTTTTAACTTTAACATAGTATAACTACATACAACAAAAACAATTATCAAGTAGGAATTACATGTATCATATAACCATTTGTAGTTAGTATATTAAAATAATAATGCATTATCTATCCTATTTTAGTGAATCCAAAGTTTTACACCTAACTTACTTCTTATCATAACTAAGGAAAACTGCAACTATAACTATTTAGTCTTCAACTCCATCAAAGACTCAGAAGGATGTAACATTATCTAACAACAGAGACATTTGGCTGCCTGGACAGTCACTCAAAGTTCCTCTGCATCTTTGGGGCATTCATTTTCAGCCTACAGGCCTAGAGTATCTGGCAGACTTTTCTAGCAGAAATTTTGGNCTGTCCTGCCTTGTTTTGGCAAAATTCATCAGTCACTTNCCTCTGTGTCCTGCAGAATATCTAGCAGACTCTTCTGTGAAGCAGGAATTTTGAAGGACTGTCCTGCCTTGTTTTGGCAAAGTTCAACAGTCACTTTCCTCTGCNTCCTGCATGTCCAGTCTGCACAGCACATTGTCAGCAGTCAAAGACAAGAACAGCTTCTTTGCCCAGTGGCTAATTTTGCCACAATGAAAGCAAACTCCATAAGGAGTTTCTTCAATGCCCATCATCTCTGAAGTAAATTAGTGCTGCCAGGAGCAGATGTGTCTCATTGTCATGAAAAACCTTACGTTAATAAAACATTTTAAATGCCATATTCTTTGGGTCTTTGAAATATTTGAAGACCATTTATCTAAAATATATCTATTTAACCTAGAAAACATACCTAACATATCTACAAATTTGATTATTATAAATGATTAACTATTGACTTATGTTTCTTGATAGTCCTATATAGTTTATAAAAATAGCTTTCAAAAACTAGAACTTTACCTTACATATTTAAATGAACTGCATAGGTACAATACCTTAAACAAGAATAGAAACATATATACAATATGTTGTAACAAAAATAACTTTAAATTTGTATCAATATACAAAAATCCTTTAAACAAGAGTAGAAACATATATACAGTGTGACAAAAATAAATTTAAATTTACATCAATATTCTATATTCCCCTAAATGATAACAAACATCCACAACCCACCAGAAGCCACCCACACCTCCCAATTCTTGTGGGCGTAGTTTCTCCATACTTCTTCTTGCTGTCTATGGATGAAGTGTCTTTAAGATCCCAGAGAGAAATTTTGAGATNATGAATAAATCCTGGGAAGACCAGCAGTAACCTTTGCTGATAGATATCACCTGTCAAATTTCAGGAGGTCTTGCCTGATCAAACATGATCCATATTAACCCTCAAGGACTCCACAGTCTCTCATCTCCTGTGGGAACAAAACTCCAAAGGATTTTTTTTATTTCCACTTGACAAATATAGCTTTTGACTTTTTAAGAGTTAAGGATTTCCTAAAGTATATAGGCTGATTTATTTCGACAGTCCCTCTTTCAATTCCAGGTCTCTTTGCAGCTGTCCTCTGCTTTTCAACAATCAAAAAATTCAAAATCAACACAATAATATACAGGATCTGTGTATTTCACATCTTATGTGGCTGTTTTCTTTTATATTACTTTTACTTTCTCTTTAAAGACTTATTATTTTTTAACTATTCATTTCTTTCTATNACTATACCCTTTTTCTTTTCTTTTTTATTTTTTTAAAAAATTTTTATTAAAAGATTTTTTATTCATTTTACATGCCAACCACAGATTCCCCTCTCCTCCCTCCACCCACACCCCAGCCTTCCCTCCAATCCATCCCCCATGCCCACCTTATCCAAGGCAAGGTCTCTCATAAAGAGACAGCAGAGCCTGGTACATTCAGTTGAGGCAGGACCAAGACCCTCCTCCCTGTACCAAGGCTGTACCACGTGTCCTACCATAGACACTGGTCTCCAAAAAGTCAGCTCATGCACTAGGGATGGGTTCCTATCCCACTGCCTGGGGGCCCCTTAAAGAGTTCAAGCTAAACAACTATCTTGTGTATCCAGAGGTCCTAGTCCAGTACCATGGGGGCTCTACAGCTATCAGTTCACAGTTCATGCGTTTCCACTAGTTTGGCTGGCCATCTCTGTATATTTTCCTNTCATGATCTCAATGCCCCTTGCTCCTAGAATCCCTCCTCTCTCTCATCCACTGGGCTTCTGGCGCTCAGCCTGGGGCCCGGCCGTGGATCTCTGCATCTGCTTCCATCAGTCTCTGGCTGAGGGCTCTATGATGACAGGATATTTACCCATGTGATCACTGGAGTAGGCCAGTTCAGTCACCCTCTCGGCTATTGTCAGTAGTCTAAGTTGGGGTCATCTTTGTGGATTCCTGGGAACTTTCCTAGCACTCTGTTTCTCCCTATTCCCATGATGTCTTCATTTATCATGATCTCTCTTTCCTTGCCCTCCCACTCTGTCCCTGTTCCAATTCAAACCTCCCGTTCCCCTATGTTCTCATTCCCCATCTCTTGCCCTTCATTACCCTGTCTTGACCCCAGTTTGCTCATGTAGATGTCATCTATTTCTCCTTCGCTAGGCGATCTTTGCATCCCTCCTAGAGTCCTCCCTGCTAGGTAGCCTCCCTGGAGCTATGGGTTGCATTCTGATTGTCCTTTGCTTTACATCTAGTATCTACTTATGAGTGAATACATACCATGTTTGTCCTTCTGAGTCTGGGTTACATCACTCAGGATGATGTTTTCTAATTCCATTCATTTGTCTGCTANGTTCATAATGTCATTGTTTTTCNCTGCTGGGTAGTACTCCATTGTGTATATGTACCACATTTTCTTAATCCATTCTTCAGTTGACAGGCGTCTAGGTTGTTTCCAGGTTCTGGCTATTACAAACAATGCTGCTATGAACATAGTTGAGCATGTGTCTTTGCGGTATGATTGGGCATTCCTTGGGTATATGCCCAAGAGTAGTATAGCTGGATCTTGAGGTAGATTGATTCCCAATTTTCTGAGAAACCGCCATACTGATTTCCAAAGTGGGTGTACAAATTTGAACTCCCACCAACAGTGGAGGAGTGTTCCCCTTGTTCCACATCCTCTCCAACATAGACTGTCATCAGTGTTTTTGATCATAGCCATTCTGACAGGTGTAAGGTGGTATCTCAAAGTCATTTTGATTTGCATTTCCCTGCTGACTAAGGATGTTGAGCAATTCCTTAAATGTCTTTCAGCCATTTAAAATTCTCCCTTAGAGAATTCTCTGTTTAGGTCTGTAGCCCATTTTAAATTGATTATTCAGTATTTTGATGGCCAGTTTCTTGAATTCTTTATATACTTTGGAGATCAGCCCTCTGTCAGATGTGGGGTTGGTGAAGATCTTTTCCCATTCTGTAGGCTGTCGTTTTGTCTTATTGACTATGTCCTTTGCCCTACAAAAGTGTCTCAGTTTCAAGAGGTCCCATTTATTAATTGCTGCTCTCAGTGTCTGCGCTACTGGTGTTTCATTTAGGAAGTGGTCTCTTGTGCCAATGTATTCAAGAGTACTTCCTTCTTTCTCTTCTATCAAGTTCAGTGTAACTGGATTTATGTTGAGGTCTTTTATCCACTTGAAATTGAGTTTTGTGCATGGTGACAGATATGGATCTATTTGCAGTCTTCTACATGCTGACATCTAGTTTTGCCAGTACCATTTGTTGAAGATGCTTTCTTTTTCCCATTGTACAGTTTTGGCTTCTATGACAAAAATTAAGTGTTCATAGGTGCGTGGCTTAATGTCAGGGTCTTCAATTTGATTCCATTGGTCCGCATGTTGGTTTTTATGCCANTACCAAGCTGTTTTTATTACTATAGCTCTATAGTAGAGCTGGAGGTCAGGGATCACGATGCCTCCAGAGCAGGCTTTATTGTAAAGGATTCTTTTAGCTATCCTGGGTTTTTTGTTTTTCCAAATGAAATTGAGTATTGTTCTTTCCAGTTCTGTGAAGAATTGTGTTGGGATTTTGATGGGGATTGCATTGAATCTGTAGATTGCTTTTGATAAGATTGCCATATTTACTATGTTAATCCTACCTATCCACGAACATGAGAGGTCTTTCCATTTTCTGATATCTTCTTCAATNTCTTTCTTCAGAGACTTAAAGTTCTTGTGATACAGGACTTTCACTTGCTTAGTTAGAGTTACCCCAAGGTATTTTATATTATCTGTGGCTCTTGTAAAGGGTGATGTTTCCCTGATTTCTTTCTCAGGCAGTTTGTCATTTGTATATAGGAGGGCTATTGATTTTTTTGANTTAATCATATATCCTGATACATTACTGAAGGAGTTTATCAGCCGTAGGAGTTCCCAGGTAGAATTTTTGGGGT
>LZPO01027544.1:0-20036 GCA_001675575.1 Neotoma lepida
ACCCGGGACTGCCTAGGTCACTTGTAGTCAGTCTGTGGTGTACCCGGGACTGCCTAGGTCACTTGTAGTCTAGTCTCTGGCGCTTGTTTGGCATGTATGCCCCAATGAAAAGGGTAGTGGGGATATGGAGGCAGAATGTACTACTACTTCCTTCCAGGCTCTAAACTACCTTTCAGATGACACACATCCCCAGTTCTTGGTTTTATTGTACTGCTTACTGTTTGTCTCAGAATCCTCCCTCATTTTCTGCCTACTAGAGTCAAGAGTTGTATTTTTTTTTAAACTACCGTCTAAGTGGTATGAGTATACAAATGAGCATCACCAATGTAGCAAAGGTAAGTGCTCAGTTAATGTTGGTTATTAGTATTGCTATTTTAAAGAGACATTTCTTAAGGGAAAGGGCAGTTCTCCCATCTTTTGCTCGATTCGGTACTGCACAGTGCTTTGGGTTCAAACCTCAGTGAGACACAGTATCAAGGATACTGAAAGCACCTTTGTGATTTCTGTGAAATTTCTGTGAAAAAGAAATTACTTTGTGATGGTATCATGACATCATTGGAATAGAAAAGCCAGGAGCAGCCAAGCTATCGCTGTAGGACAGCTGTCAGGTTCAGAGAGTAAAGACTTCTTTCCCCAGGGCCTCAAGATCCAGGACCCACTTTCAACCCAACCTTTCTTGGCAAGGTTATAACTTGAGTCTCTAACCTACTAGAATTTTTCTTCACCAGGAAAAAGGTGCACCCTCAGCAGGATAAACCCTGAGACCTGACATCACTTGGCTTTCCGTCCTTAACTAGAAGGGCTAATGGGAAGCTTGCTCAGTGCCCGGGTTAAGGAAGGAAGCAACACTAGCGTTGGGATGAGAGCCGTGGGCNTCCCATATTCCACAGCAAGGCCTCCAGAATAAATGACTCCCTTTCTTGGCTGCGAAGTCTAGGCAACCTACAGGCTACCCAGGTCACCGCAGTCCCAGTCCCGGCACTCTGCTCACCTGACGTGGCCTTGCACATCTGGGGCATCCTGGTGACCCTGCTGTGCGCCACGAAGGTGCTCTGGGAAGAGGTGCTGTACTGAGAGCCGCTGTCCGAGGAGGTGGAGCTGGTGTGTGACAGGCGGCTGTGCTCCTTGTGCGAGGCTGTGGAACGCTGGTACCATTGGCGCAGCTCGTCTGATACTGCAGCACGGCCAGAACCTTTGTCATGGGCGCCATCACGCCCCAACGAAGGAGTCCGCAGGATCTGGGAGCGCGATGGTGTAAGGCGGCCTGCATCGCCCTCATCGCCACCCCCACGCCAGCTCTCTTTGAACAGGCCNCCAGCTGTGTANGAGTTGGAGGTCTTGAACTGNGCCTTGACGCTGTAGTGGCCCTCCTGGTCACTCTCCAGGCTGCGCACCACCACNGGTGTAGCACTGCCCTCAATATACAGTGGGTACTCCTTGATGCGGTACTGCGAGCTTGGCTGGCTCTGGCTGTGCAGGTACACACCGCCGCCCGCGCCTGCTGCCCCACTGCGTGCTGCCAGATTAGGCATGCTGCCNGAGCTCGCTGAGCCCAGTGCGCCTGCTGCCCGCTGCCTCTGCCGCTGCCGCTGGCGCGCCTTGGATGGCGAGTCCTCAGCCAGGGTTGAGTAGTTGGCGTTCATCTGTGCCGGGTAGTAGTGCTCTGAGCTCGAATGGCTGGTGCACGACGAGCAGTCATCCATGGGATCCGAGCCATTGCTGCTACGAGTCCTCGGAGTGTAGAAGTCGGGGCTCCCGGTGTCATTCTCTGAGCCCAGGAGCTTGCCCTGGGACTCCAAACTGGAACTCCGATGCCTAAAGTGCAGTGCGAGGCTGTGCAGTCTCGTAGGACTGATGTCTACCGACCTGTGGGAAGACCGATAGGTTAGTCTTGGGCTTCTGGGTCAAAGGGTCCCATGAAAGCCATGTAAAAGCCTATGGGGCTCAGGGCCTCTAGCCAATGGGTTGCCCTGGAAACCCAGGTACTTCCCTAGTCCCAGGTGAGGAAGGGAGCTAAGAGTCCCTGGAGGCGGATCTAGGGAAGTGGAAGCACATCTAGGTTCGTTCACACAGGGTTTCCTCTAAAAAGTGTTGACCAAAATCCAAAATAAGGCTTTTTGCTTCTTAGGGAACCAAAGAATTACTGCGTTCTAAGTATTATGTTAACCCCTTTAAAATGCTGATTGTAGGTAAAACAAACAACCCCCCTCACCCCCAAAACCCAAATCAGTAACAAAACATCTAACGGAGGCGCTCTCTGATTGAACCAAATACTACTCTGAAGTGAATGCCAATGGCTGTTTGTTGTTAGGATTCTAAAATGGAGGGTTGGTGGTACATGGAACCCCTAAATATGAACGATACAAACACCTACCAATAGTATCAAGACTTTGCCTCTGATCCACTCTGCTTATCCACCAATATCAATCAACAAGAGATAGATAATGGTACCAAATACTAGGACTACATATGCAAATTCATAGCGACTNTTTTGACTACATACAGGTAGAAGTACATAGCCCTTACCAGTGACCTTCCATGATCTGGCTTTACAACTACTTAGAAAAGGAATGTGATTCAGTGAAGCCCATTTTCTGTTCATTTCTTTTGATCATTTTAAATGTATGCCTTGAGCCATTAAAATGACTCCAGAATAGATGTAGGCCTCNAGAGAAAGGTCTATGAGGGACGGGGAGCAAAGATAGGCCTGGGTGTAGAAGGCTGCTGCACTTCCCACATTAACTGGGCTGGCTTTCCTGCCTCCGCTCCTACTAGGATCCATGTTAGCTCTCTCCAGGACACTGGAATTCTCTGGCTTCACAAGTCCCCAGATATGGACAGTCGGCTGTATTGAGTGTCCAGGGTCAAGAAGGCAGGGTGGAGTCTGACTCTAGCTCACCTGTTTTTGGGGCTACAATGTCTCGTTGTACCAAGGTGTGGACCAGAAAGGCAGGTAGTCTGAAGGCCCAGCAGACTCACCTTGTGGAATGAACGTAGTGGGGACTCCGGACACGCAGGTCTGGGGTGGATGGCATGCTAGACTGGGAATTCCAGTGTGGGAGGCCTCGGATGGGGCTGTTCTGCAAGGAGCTGCTTACTCCTGCTTCAGTACAGCTTCCTGTACTGGGGAAACGCTTGTGGCTGCTGCAAGCAGAGGAAAGCCATGCTGGTCACATAGTGTGGCACCTTTGCCCAGAGGTAGGGGCTGACTAGCTTGGGACAGTGACTCTAACTGGAGAGAAAGCTTACCCAGGACTCCAACTCTCACTGTCCCATCTCCACCTCTGCAGTCAGCCCAGGGTATTGTTTTCCAAGAAACAAAATACCTGTCCGGGCACCCTCTTGGGGCTGTGTAATTAAGAAAAATGAGGACAGCAGAAGCAGACCTAAAATGTCTTCCAAGTAGACATCTCTACAGTGTTGATGTTAACCTAGTTATGAGCTGCTAACATGCGTCTTGCATTGCAGAACCTTGGCTCCAGAAGTCGGCTGGAAGATGGTTAAGTTCTGCACCACCTTGGGGAGCCGCTGATTGGACTCTCCTTTGCCATTCTGGAACACTGCTGGCTACAATTTCCTAATTAATTCCTGTGGAATTTAACGGCATTAAAGCCATCTGCCAACAGGTTGATTGTGAGCCAAACCGTTGGTATTTTCCCTTTGGATGACAAATCTGTACTTCTGTGAGGCTGACAGCAGAGGGCTTTGTGAGCAAAGCTGAACTCTTAAGTCCTGGAAGGAAGAGCATCCTCTGGGAATACTGTGATGTGTGGGGCCACCTTTGGATTCTGCTCAAGCGTGGCCAGAGACCTCATTTGGGTGTCCCAACCCAACTCACCTGGAATGACTGTGGGAGGAGCGTTTCTTCACCTTTTCATAAGGCTCATCCAGAGAGGACTCACTCCACATTTTGGGCTTTAAGGGTGACTTGTCATAGTCAGTGCGGTGATAGTGCATCTGCCTGAGCCCCTCCAGGGACTGCGGGGGAGGAGGCCTGTTGTGCGATGATGGTGGCCGGGGAGGGAGTCCCTTGTGCGGAGACTGTAGGGGGGATATTGTGCTGGTAACCTGAGAGTCTTCTGCATAGACAGACAGAAAGAGGAGGAACTGATCAGAGTCATTTCCACAAACCCAGAGATTTGTCCCAGACTACATCAGCGCCTTGGAGCTACACATCAAAATATGTGCAATGACCCTGCTGACCCTGCCTTGACTACTGGTCAGTCCAAGTCATACAGGGCAGTAAGTGTCACTTTCAGTTAAGTATGAATAAAGTCTGAATTGGATTCAGTTCCACCAAGTAGTGATCACTTCATACTAAACAGGCAAACGTAGTATTTAATGTTCTAACTTTTTTTTAAATTGGTGCTAAGGAATGAACCCAGGGCCTCACATGTTAAGCAAATGCTCTAGCGTGGAGCTGTGCCATAATTTATATTTGAAGAGACACTAGACAGATCTCCTTTGCTTTGGGGGGAAGAGTTAACCTTCCTGAGGATTTTATCGGCTCTGTTAATCACTGTGTCTTCAGGGTTAGAATGACAGCTGGCACCCAGTAGGTACTCAATAAATATTTGTTGGAGGAAAAAAATGAAAGTATATCTGTCAAGTATAATTAGGTACTGGCAGATCTGGTTCTCTACCAGCCGCACTTCCCTCACAAGCTACTTAAATTCTTTATAATCTTTTCTGGCATATTAAATTCTGTGATACCAGGATGGGGCTCAGGGCCTTGTGCATGCTAGGCAAGTGCTCTCCACTGAGCTATATCCTCAGCGCTGATCAAGGTGTTTTGGGGGAAGAGGGTCCCAGTCCCAATAGCNCCCTACCCAGCATCCTACCCCTGCCATCTCTGGGATGCAATAAGTGTGCTGGATGACTTCTAAAGGAAGCAAATCCTTTTAGTCAAAGAAGGAGATGTCTAACCAGGCATGGTGACTCTTGCCTGTAATTCCAGCACTTGGTAGATGGAGGCACGCAAATCAGCAGCTCAAGGCCAGCTTCAGTTACACAGTGAGTTCAATACCATTCTGAGCTATCTAGGACTTGGTCCAATTATAAACAAAACAACAATCCCTAACCAAAAAGTGCCATCTGGAAGGAAACGAGCTATGGGCAGGCAGAGAAGGAAGGAAACTGAGTAGAGATGTAGAGGTGAAGGAAGTGGTTATAAGCAGGAGGTGCCACTCAGCTAGGGGAGAGAGGGAGGGAGGAATTCTGTGTGAGCCTAGATAGCAAGAGACCTTGAATTCCAGATAAGGAGCTGAGATTTGGCCTAAGAGCTACAAGAAAACTTTGTTAACTTAAGCATAGATGTGTCGGTGTGAAAATCCTGTTTAACAGCCATCATTCTGGCAATTTTCACCCTGGGAAAAGTGACAGGAGAGACGGGAGGGTTATGAAGAGATATGGTGATGGGAACCTGAGGTGTGGTGGCTTCCGGAGGAGAGGGAATGCTCACAGGTTAGGGAGTGGGGGAATACAGGGAAATCCCACTGCCATTCATGAGATCCTATATCCATTTTCAACTCTTGATTTTTCCATAGCCTAATTCTCTATCCCCAGAATTCAAAGGCCAGATGTCTGCTCTGGTCTACCTCTGCTTGTCCCTAAATTATGTGGGGGGAGTCCCTACCAAGTGAGAGTCCACAGCATACAAGAGGAGGCAATTACAGCTCTCAGGATGTCAGAGGCCTAGGACATGGGGGCAAAGCTGTAATCATGATGTCTCAAAATTAGCTAATGACTATACACAGCCCTGGAAACTTAGTGCATGGGAACTTCATCAACTTGTTCTTCCTTGGCAGACTAGGGGTGGCAGGGATCAATGGTAGGACTGGGGGGTCTCATTTTCCAAATAGGCTTCTGTGTTCTCAAGGAACACAATGTCTTCCCCATCCACTTAATGCAGCAGACAGTAAAATTCGACAATCTGATTTCTTATAGCAAGGCCAAGACAACTGGGTAACTAGCTCCCCAGGCTTTCCCCACATCAAGAGCAATCGTTATTATTGTGGCAATTATTGTTATTACTGTGACTTGGGTAGGCCTTTTATGTTTTCTGTCTCAATAGCCACTTACCACTGGCTGCCTGAGGTTTTCCTAGAGGGCAAAAAAATTAACTACCAGTTAATAGATTGCCATATAATTAGTGCCCACATCATCCAATGTTTTGGTTTAGCAACCACAGGAAAGCTTAGAAATGGTCCTACGTTTGGAATGCTTGCTTCTGCTGAAGGGTTAGGAGGGGATTTCAACTCCGATTTTCTAAAACCTGACCAAGAAAATATCCTGGCAATTGCCAGATTTGAGAATGCAACAGGAAATAAAACAACAGTTTCCAAAGTTGTCCATGTCAATAAAGGGACATTCCCACTCCTGTCTCAGAGAGGAGCAGATAGGCCAACTCCTTCCTGTAGCTCAGACTTTCCCAGTAGGTCCCAAGCTTTGTTGTGTAACCCAAATCAATGGCTACCTCTTTCCTTGTATGTCAGGACTGCCCAAAGGCAGATACACACGATGAAGACTCTGGTTACATAAAAAAATTCTGTGTTTTTCCCATTTTTTTTTTGTCCTGAGGCTAGAACCCAGGGCCTTGCATCTAGGCAAGTGCTCCAGCCCTGAACTCNACTCCCAGGCCTTTGTTCGTTTGTGACACAGCTCTTGCTATATTGATCCTGTTGGCCTTGAACTTTTGATCCTCCTGCCTCTCTTTCCACCTCTCATGTGCTGGGGTTACAGGATTAAAGCTGTAATGCCAGCCAGAAATATTCTTTGGCTATTACAAAAACAAAATACCACTTCATGATTATCACTTGGAGTGTCCAACCTTTTGGCTTATCTGGGCCACATTGGACAGAGACCAATTCTCTTAGGCCATACATTCCAGTAGTGTTCAACCCAACAGGTTATCAGTGCATGCATATATGTATTTTCTATGCTATTGGAACACGAGGGCTGCAGATTGGATAACCCTGGAAAACAAGTGCCAATGTAGCATTCACTGTGAGCCCAACAGTGATTCCTGGGGAAGGAAAGAGCCTGCAAGTGGTCTAGTCACTGTCTCAGCCTGCCTCTTTCCTGTCCAGAAAGCCATTCCCAGGATGCATACAGAATAATCTGGGTTTAACCTGGAGTCCACTTTTAAGAGCAGGGAATGTGAAACCTACCATCTTCAAGAACAAGGGCATCAGAGAGGGAGCTGTCTTCACTGGCGATATTTCCATCTAGAAGACAAAAAGTGAAAGTCTACAGGGTTAACACATTCTGGAAACAAAGCCTTGTGTGTAGGAAAGACCAGCCTGCTCCCTCCCCCATCCCCAAAACACTCTCCCATCTTTTCTGTGTCATCAAGGAAAGAAGCCATGAAACAAAGATATTGTTGGGTGTTTCCTTTGACAGTTATGAGCACACCCTCCCCACCCCAGCTCTGCAATGGGTCCTAGTCTTTGTGTACTTATGCTCTTGTTCACCAGATACTGTGGCTTAGCATGACATAGAAAGGTGGTGGGGCCTGGTTAAGTCACATCATTGTCCTAGAGCAAACTCAGGGCAAGTACCAGCCGAACCAAAGAAGTCAGCAGCTGTTAGACAACAGATACGAAACCAGGGCAGGGAACTTAGTTTTGTTCACATGGTAATAAATGGTTTCTCAATGAACTTAAGTCATTAGCAGAGAAAACAAGCATGCTAAATACAGACTCCATCTCTCCAAAGCTTATTTTTATAGTCACCACTCAATTAGGAACATGCCTGAGAGGGGGACAGTAAAATGATCTTCTCTCCCACTGGGGAAACTGAGGTACTCCCAGGAAAGAGGGTTTGTCTGAAGTGACTCTACTCTCTGGGAAACGTTAGCAAAGGTCCAACCAAAGTCTTCAGATTTTGAGATGAAACATTTGCTGGGGATCTGAAGAGCTTGCTCGCTCGCTCCTAATGCAGATGGGCCTCTGTGATGAAAACATTAATCCATTGTGGCAACAAAGCAGGGAAGGCGGATTCTTGAGCAGTTAACAAAAAATGGCTGGAGGCTTGCGTGCAAGGACTCAGGAGCTGGCACGAGCAATGATTTAGAACTTAGAAACCAGTGCTGCCAGCAGACCCAAGAGAACAGCCTTCATTCAGGCAGGCCTCAGAATGGGCTCCCCGACGCCACCTGGTGAGACAGGCACCCCCAGGCTGCTCTTCCCAGACATAGCTCTGATGGTTCTTCTAGATGTTTCTACAGAGCAGGGAAGTTCAAATGCCTTTGAGGAGGCCCCAAAGGAGGCAATGACAAAGAAGGGCTGATTCACTGTAGCCCTGTTAGAAAGTGGGAGAAAGTTCCACTTTCATGGCAAAGGACAACAGAATAAGATATTGAAAGATAGGCACTTCTGAGTTTCTAGAGCAAAAGGATGACTTTTATGGTCAGTCCTATCCCTCCCAACTAGGAACTAACTCCCTTCTCCCTATTATTTGATAGGAGACAGAGGCTTTGACTTTGATATCTTATAATCTCCAATCCACCACTGTTTCCTTAGTATACCCATGTTTTTAGGAGATAGATCTATATCTATATAACATACATAACATGGGTTATCATTTTCTCCATTTTAAGTTGTTCAGGGGCCTTAAGTACACCAACATGATTACACAACCACACCACCACCCATCTTCTCCTTGGATAGGGCTTTCATTTCCCAACCAGGAACCTTGCACCCACCCATCCCCACTGCCACAAAGCTCCCGGAAACTCCTGTATCAATCAGTTCCTGTCTTCTTAGAACTAAGGTACTCTCAACACGTGTACCCTCTGGGAGAGTACTAACATATATTATCAAGAATTCAAGGAATTGGAGAAAAGATGGTAACAGTGGGAGAGACTTGATGCTTGTTGGTGGATTTGAAGGAATTTCCTTCTAGTTTGCCATCATCACCACAACGCCTGGGCCTGGATAAGAACACGCACTCCAGACAATCCACGAGGGACAGTCTAACACTTCACACTACAGTTCTTGGGATAAGAAGCTCCTGCTAATAGAATTAGCCAGAGGGGGACAGATGGGGGACAGGGTGGTAGCCTGAAGGACTTACTCCAATACCCTAGCTATGCACTTTGCCTTCCAGTCTTGGGAAAGGAGGTTTGGTCTCTGAGAACTGCAGAGCTTCAGCTATGTTGAGGCTGGGCTAGGCTAGCACAGTAACCTCCATAGTTCATGGTGACATCTGAAAAGAGAGTTGGCTCATCCCTGCAGGTTCTCCTGGGACAGTGTCATAAGTGACATCGAGGTTCTTTATATGGTCTCTTTCATCAGTGCCTCCACATGCAATTGATTATTAGGATGGAGTGTCAGGCTTATTTGTGTTAGGATTATTAGGGTGAAGTATCAGGCTTACCCTTTCCCTTTCATGGATGGATGATAAGGTATATGGGTAAGAGGCTATTTAGATCCTGCAAGGATCGGATTAGGACCTAACAGGACCTGGTTGTCGGGGAGCAGGGCAGGAGTTTGTGGGTGGCACTGACCGTCTATGACTAGTGACGCCCTCTGGGTGGGTTTCTTCCCTGACTTGATGCGGTTCTCGTTGATTGCATTTTCAATCTCCTGCAGCTTCTTCAGTGCATTCAGATAAGAGGTTTTTCTTTGCTTCTTCAGTTTTTTGCTGACGTTGGGGTCACTGGCTAGGCGGCGGGCAGCCTCGGTGATCTGGGACTGAATTGCAAACTCTCTCTCTAGACGCTCCAGCTCAGCTTCCTGCGGGAGGTAAAACCAATGCTTACAGCTTCCAACGATCCTGCTGCCCATCNAGACCCTACCTTGCCCGCCTCTTGCCCAGACCTCTGCCCCAGCTTTTCTGATCTTCCTTTCTCCAACCTCTACCAAGGTCTGTTGAAGACCAAGCCTTAGAGGAAATTCAGAACCCCCCATTGCTATCCTTTTCTTTCTACTTGGGGCATGAGACACAGCATGACTTGTGGAACAGCCTTCTGTTACTGTCCTCTAGGGTTTGTTCATGTGCGGACATCTGATCCTCCCATGTGTGCCCTCTGTCATACATCTTTGTGTGTCTCATGTTAGGACACATTCCCACTCACCCATGTGAGTTCTGGAAGCTCTTTCTGCAAGCCCNAACTCTTCTTTTCACACTTGTGTGTTCCTAAAAGCCCTTCTGGGCCTTCTAGGAGGCAAGGATGATGTGGGGGTGGGCAGTGAAACCAGTTTTCCGCCTGCTCCTTGGATAGGTTTTGGCCTCTCTCCCTTCCTTCTTTCTTGTGTAATTCCCTTCTGTCTCTCTCACTTCCTTTGGCCCTTTTATCAAGATGTGTCTCCCCTGTGTTCTGGGCCTGGGAGAAATGAGGCTATGGATGCCAGATATGCCTGGAAGACCCAGAAGATAGTACCCTGGCTGGAGCATCTGCTGCTGTCCTAGTGTCCAGATGTCTCCTCTGCAGATGTATACACACCAGGTAATGCTAAGGGTGGAGGCAGATCATGTATGTGTGTTAGGATCTGTGGATGAATGCAGAATCCCCTTAAATACCATGCAGTTCATTTCTTTATTTCTTCTCTTCCCTGGTTTTTATGCTTTGGATGTAAACTATCACTCGTGTTTGGCTACAAGCTGCTGGCACTGTTGTAGAAAGTTGTGTAGCCCATAGGAAGGGAGTTCCAGCTAGAAGAAAGATGACTGGGAATGTGGTAGGGTAGGAGAGGTTGGGACTGATAACTCCGCCTCCTGCCCACCTTCTCTGCTTCCTACTGATGCCAAGATTTAACAAGTCTCACCCTGAGCTCTGGCCTTCAGGCTCTCCTCCGTGATGAAATGACAGTCTTGGAAAGCACAAGCCAGAATGAAACCTTCCTCTTTTATGTCACTCTTGTCAGGCGTTTTGTCATAGTGACAAGAGAATTAGCTGACTTACTTTGGGACCACTTCCTCAAAGCTGGCTCTGAGTCACTCCAGAGCTCAAGTATCTGGTGGGTGCAAGGGCACTAGCAGCCTGGGCGTGTTCTGGGAACTCATAGGAGATATGGACTCCAATAAAGCCCATACTACATAAACCTATGATGACCACACAGTGGCTTCATTTTCCCAGTACCCACACATGACCATTGAAGACCACATATCTTGCCCTAGATGATTTGCAGTTACATTAAAGTTTGGCAGGGGCTGACCAAACAAAGGAAGAGGAGACTGCCATGTTTCCCAGATTCCACGTCTTCCTATTATGGTAGCCCAACAATACGCCTCTGAACACAACAGACTGGACTCGGGGAGTGGGGAGCAGGGAGCAGGGAGCAGGGGTGTCGACTAAGGAAAATACTCTTGCCTGATTTCAATGACTTTTGAGCACTTCAAGTCTCGAGGAGGCAGGAACCAGGAGCGGGAGGAAAAAGTAAGGGCTAAAAGGAACCACTTAGAGGGACAATAAACTCTTTCCAGATCCTTCCAGTGCTGGCCACACTTGTCCTCTCAGAGGAAGGAGGATATCAACATGGACTCCTGCCCAGAGCCTTGGGACAGGGACAAAGCCTAGGCTGTAAATTTGGGCTCCCTGAAGCAGCTGTTCCTGGGCGGTTATGATAGCTCTGGTCCAAGACACTGACCCTGAGATTTGCGGGCGTCCAGAACAAGTCTTGGTATTTCAACTGAGTCAATGACAAGACTGAATGCCTTGTCTGTGGAAATGGTCACAGGGCTAGGAAAGCAAAAGGGGATCCAGGAGGGCTGTGGTAGCACAGAGCAAGCGTGAGCCTCTTCCTGTCAGAGGAAGCTCTGCAGAGTTCTATCTGCTTCCTCTTAGGAATTTCAGAAAGATGCACAGGGGCCAGCAAGGAATTCTCAGACTCGAGAGTCAGCTTTCTTGAAAAGCAGAAAAGACTGCAATACAACAGTGGGAAATCCAGGCATGGAAGGACACTCAGTAAAGATGGGGCGCCTTTTTCAAAGCTCAAGTTGTGATGACGATCCAGCTTTGGAAGACATCTGAGCACATGCTGCTCTAAATTACTCCCCTCTTTTGACATCTCATCTCTATTTCCAGCAGCTGTTTGCTGAGCATCAGGCATGTGCTAAGTGTCCAGTAAAATGTTCTTCTAGCTCATTTAATCCCAGTGATAACCCAGAAAAGTCAGCACCAAGAACTTGAACATAAGAAAGAGGAAGCGGCCTGATTAGGTATCACTTTGGATGAAGCGTTTGGCTGTGCCCAGCAGGCTTCCAGGGACCTGGAACTACAGGCCTCAGGCATGGGCCTGAATGCATGCCCTCCACCTTCACACTGACCTTATTTTAGGACACTGTCTTCCTCCAAGTTCCTTAAAAAGCTAAAACTACCTCACTTTTCTTTCCCTTTGTGGTGGTTACTCTTAATTGTCAAATGTCTGAGAGGGATTTCCTAGACTAAGTTCATTGGAGTGGGAAGACCCTCCCTAAATGTAGGTGACACCATTCCATAAGATGGACGAAGTGAGCGGAGCACAGGGCTCATCCTTCTCTGCTTCCTGACNATAGATGCAGCATGACCTGCTGCCTCATGCTCCTGCCCAACCAAGCCTCCGCACCAAGACTGAGTCCTCAACTGTGAGNCAAAGGAAACCGACCCTCCTCCTTCCTTTTTCTTCTGCTCTTGTCAGGACATTTTATCCAAGCAACAAGAAAAGTACCTAATGTGCCTGGCTTTGAGCCCTGAGTTGTCTTAAGTCTTCTATTTACTAGCTCATTAATAAGCAACTCTAGTCAGAAGAAATTTGGGAAGACCTAAGGCCTGAAGGTAAACCTGGCTTTTTGTTTTTCTTCAATGAGGGCTGGATACTTTCTGTTATTTTTGTTGAGATAGTGTCTTACTGTGTAGTTCTGACTGTCCTGGAACTCACTCTGTAGACCAGGCTGGCTTGGAACTCACAAAGATCTGCCCGCCTCTGCCTCTCAAGTGCTGGGATTAAAGGTGTAGGTTACCACACCCAGCTGAGCTTTGATAATCCTCCCAATCTGAATTCTCCAGTCTCAGCCCTCACCAGTAGACTGCCCAAAGAGGATAAAAAGCATGTTGAAATATGGCTTTTCCAAATNCAGACAACTGAGGCCATGATATAACAAGCATAGGATGCATGTCCATGCAGTGATTTTAGCAGCCACGTGACTTAAAAAGGTGGAGGGCAGTCCCCTTTTGTCTTTCCCCAGCCAATAAGGGCTGCAGCTGGAGATTCACTTCTTCCATGTTTTCTTCCACAGTTCAGGCATCAGGCAAGACCAAGAGTAACAAAGGTCTAGGAGGCCATTACAAAGACATGTATATTTGCATATTACTGGAATGTTCTCCCCAATCTTAACTGACCACTTGCAACTAGTCTACAGTATCAGATAAACAACTTCAACAGAGACCCATTGTGTACACTAAGGCAAGCAAACTCATCCTAAAAAGAAAAACCATATAGCAACTAGCCAGTTCACCCAAGAAAGGGTAAAAGGAAAAACACCAGCATTTGGGAACAATGAAGAAATTACACAGAACCTAGTAGCTCCAACAAGTGGGGCAAATAAGGCTAATGCAAAACGGATAATGGGAAAGACTACACCACCAGGGGAACTTACCTCTCCTTTAGGCAGAATTTTCTGTTCATCTAGCTTGAAGGCTGTCCCAATTCTTCTCCGAACAATAGGTGGTTCCTCTCCTGGGTCCAGGGGATATTCAACAGGCAGTTTGCCTGTGAGCTCCTGCATGTGCAGAAGAACATTCAGAGAGGTTGTAAATCAGCAGAGGACTCGCTTGTCTTTGTTCTAGGACATACATNCAATGCACAGATCTGATGATTATGTAAGACCCATAAACATTAAGCACTATGCCTAAATAAGAGTTCATGACAGAGCTGGACCTGATGGTACAGATCTGCAACCCAGCTACTCAGGAGGCTGAGGTAGGAGGATCACAAGTTCAAGACCAGGCTGGCCAACTAATGACACTTTGTCTCAGAAGACCCCTCCAAAACAAAACAGCCCCCCTAAAAAAGATTTGCAGATATAGTTCAGTAGCAGCCTGCTTGCGCAGTACAGGTGAAGCCCTGGATTCAATCCCCAGTGTTGGTGGGGGGCAGGAGGAAGAGTTCAAGTTATGAAATTTAGCTTCTACAAAAAAATGAAAGAGCAAATGAGGGCGAATGACACTCCTTCTACAGAATAGATGTGCTTTGGGCTTTCCCCCTCCCCAGATAAATTTCTGTCAAGGAAATAAACTTCTCTTGGACTTTATAGTAGTTCATTTTCATTCATTTGCTGATCTAGTGAGCNTCACCTGTGGAACCTACTCCATGTGAAGAAAGGCTACAGCAGCGATCAATACAACTTCTTTGCATGTGAGTNAGATAGTTCTTCTTGGAAACTTAAGGGGTTTTGTTGTTGTTGTTTTGATGTGTTTTTTGTTTTTCTCTCTTCCCAAATGAGTTTTCTTATGGGCAGTGCTATCTCTATGGCAAATGCCAGGACACTGCATTATCTCAAAAAGACTGAGTATGCTGACCACCATTTGACGCTGGACCCATACTCAACAGAAGCAGGCTGACCTTAAAGACCTGTCGAGGTGTGATGTTGCAAGCCTATATCCCCTGATACTCAGCAGGACTTCGAGTTCAAGGCCAGTCCTAGCTACATAGTAAGACCTTGTCTTAAAAAACAAAACAAAACAAAAANTTTTTTGTGAGAGTTTTAGTAAAAAATAAACATGAACAGAGGATTTATATATATATAAATATATAAAAATAAATAAATGCATATATATTACTTATATATTTAAATTTGATATATACATATCAAAGAAATTCTGGAACTCTAACTGCCATGGGCACAATGATAGTGGGTAGATGATAGATTCAACAGTAACCCTGGCCAGCATAGATGATCTGAAGGATAACTCAGAATTAGAAGGCTGTGCATGAGTGTGCTACATCTGACTTGAATAAGGATCGGTTTAAGTCTGCAGCTAACCTACCCTGTGGAAGCCAGATAGAATGGCAAGAAGTCACCGCCCAACACCAGAAAAGGATGGAGACACCACTTTGTGCGTTCAGCAGGCACATCTGAGCAAATATGAGCTCTGGCTTTCTGGCCCTCCATCAATGCAGATGCTACAGGATGACACAAGGGGTGCCTGTGACGAGGAAGAACTCACAAGTGTCCTCTTGAAACTCGTTATCCACATAGAGAGCTTTTGTGTTCCGCAGCCCAGGCTTGAGTGCTCACAGCAGGAAAAGTCCGCTCACAGGAGGGGCCCCCCACGCCCAAGCCCTTCTTGCCATGTTGTGGCAGGCTGACCACACTGGTATGTGTGTCTATGTGGTATGTGTGTGCACAAGCACCCCCTTCCTGGGCCTCTTCTGTGTTCACAGCACGACATATGGCTTCTTGGACCTTTTCCCTTATGTAGGCATTTTAGAATTTAAGAGCGGGATGGCCCCCTGTTTGGATGGCTGCCTCTGCAATATTCTCTTTTTTAGTCATATGTTTGTTCTGTGACTTCTTACCTGCTCCCTGCTTAGGCCTTCTACAAATAACAACCTGCTAAGATTGTTATTTTAACATATATAAATAACAAACTGTCAGGACTTCCTGTTCTGAAACATATAAAAAAGGCAAAGAGAGGTTGTTAACATTGCCATGGAATTGTGCCTCTAAAGTGTCTGTGGTTTCAGTCTATATTTCTGAAACGAGGCTACTNATTTTCCACCACCTGCCTGAAAGTACCCAGGTCAAGGTCTGGATTCTCCAGATATTTAATCTGATTTCATAGGTAACCAGAGCCGCACGGTGGGGACGTGATTTAGGGCATGGCAGCGGGCCCTCTCACTGTAGGACACCAGAGCTCCCACACAGCCTCACTCTAGCTGCTCTCCTTCCAAGGGGTCAAACAGCACTTCCTGCTACTTGAGCCCGGAGGGTCTATGAGCAGAGAGTTAGCAGGGAGCCTCCNAGTCCCCTTTATCTCACCTGTGTCAAGAGACTTGAGTAGAAATAAATATATGTGCACAAAAGGCCTGGCTTTGGGTTACTTCTACCTAAGTTATATTTTCTGTTCTCAANGTTATAGGAAGTGGGAGCTTTAGTTTTCCTTATATTGAGTTTGTGAAACTTTTATGGTACATGCTGGTCTTGCCCTGACATGTTTCTTACATGCTGTAATGTATATTCTTTGCTTGGTTTAGGGACTTCTTTTATTAAATACAAAACAAGCTTTACAAATTATAAAAGGCAGACACCAAAACCCATACTTTTTTTCTCTCCTTCCAGCAGAGTCTTTATAAAAATGTTGCTAATATTTACGGTATCACATAGCACATTCCCCCCAGCCAGGCCCATGGCTTTCCTGATTTGCAATGGATTTGTGCTAATGTGGTTCTGCCTTGAGCGAGCTTGGTTTAAATCAATCCAGACATAATTAAGCCAAGTTGAAATGTAATGTGATCTCACTCTACGGCCCACTGTTTCATTCTTTCTGCTGCAAAGCATTATTATTTGGGGGGAGGGGAATTCACCTCCTGGATTTAGTTAGGGACCCNCTTTATACTTGCCTTTCGGAACTGTTTACCCGAGGAGCTTTTGGTCATGGTCTGTGGAGCACAACTACTTCCAGGAGAGCAACCCCACATTGTGCTCATGTGAGGCACATGGACATGTGTGTGTAACACATGCACGACTGTATATGTTACACTAAGAAGTGAAGTCTACAAGCACTGCTAACAAAGAGTTATGGAATAAACTTTAGAAGGGAGGAATGGACATTTCTTTTTTTAGTATTTATTTTTTTATGTCATGTACACTGGTGTTTTGCCTGCATGTATGTCTGTGTGAGAGTGTCAAATCCCCTGCAACTGGGGTNACAGATAGTTGTGAGCTGCCATGTGGGTGCTGGGAATCGAACCTGGGTCCTCTGGATGAACAGCTAGTACTCTTAACCACTGAGCCATCTCTCCAGCCCCCTTCAATAAATGTCGAAGTGGAGTGTGGGAGCCTCTACAAGCTTATTGAAATTGGGACCCATCCTCACCAAAACAGGCTGAAGGAGACATTTTCTGTGTGGGGAGTGGGGGTGTACACTTGGGATAGGCCACATGTGCAGGTCACAGGACAGCCTTTGGGTATCAGCTTTCATCTTCCACCTTGTTTGAGACAAGGTCTCTTTTGTTGCTGTCACGGAGTATGCTAGGCTGGTTGCCTCCCATCTTACCATAGTGATACAAGTGTGTTCTACTTGGCCAGGTTTTTAGCTAGGTTCTTGGGATTCAACTGAGGTCCTCCCACTTGCAAAGCAAGTGCTTTATCCATTGAACCATCTTTCCAGCCCAACACAACATTGCTTTACATAAAACTTAAATGAATCACTACACTGGGTATATAGCTCAGTCAGTGGGAGAACACTAGTCTAGCATGTGAGAAGCCGTGGGTTCAATCCCCAGTAGCACAAAAATAATAATAACAATAACAACAACAAAAAAAACAAGCAACAAACCACCACCACCACCTCCACATCACCCCCAAACTAGGAAGAGATTTTATTCTTAAAAAGAAAGAGCTAAAGAAACAGTAGATCACCAGGTTTAAAGTGACTATTGTGTATTTCAGGTGACATCCTACTGTCTTTGTTAACCTCTGGTGATGCTACATTGTATCCAAAGACAAACTCAGAAGCAGCAGAAGCTTTCCCAACAATAAACTAAGGCCTAAGCTCCTGCCAAGGAAGACAATGGTAGGACACTATACAGAAAGAGGCAGTGTCCTGTGAGGACATGTCCTGTACACTGTGGTATGCAGTGCATGGTTTTGAAACTGTTAAAGTGACTTGTCATTTAGCCTCTTGTCATTTAGCCTCGGGGTGTGTGTGTGTGTGTGTGTGTGTGTGTGTGTGATACATAAGATTCAGCTAGTGACTGCTTTAACTGACATTGGTGTTCCCTTGATACCTTGCTTCTAACAAAGTGTATCATTGGAGGTGAGGATGTTGCCAACACTGGGGAGGGAGAGAGCTTGTTTTCCTGAACAGTCTGGATTGTCTCCGCCCTGTCTTTTGTCCATACCGAAGATGCATGACATGACAAACAACACAGACTTAATTGCTTACAGCTTCCCGGAGACATAATCTCTTCAGTTCCTCCAGCCTCTGGCGCAGCGTCTCCTCCAGAGCTTCCTGCCTGGATTTCAAGGCAGCCAGCATGTCTTTTTTGGCCGACTGTGAGCTATCTGACTCCTGAGAACCTGTCAATAAACAGCAGGGTTACTAGGCCAACTGACAGGGGACACACATCTGGATCACTAATGAATTCCACTGGAGCTCACACAGCGGATATGGGATTTACCCCGGGAATCAAGGAGCGTGAAATGAGACAGGTGTGCAGCGTTCCAAGCATGAGGGGTGAATTCCAATACCACATGGAATATATAGCTACTTAGAGGACTGGCAGGAAAGCTGACAATCTTGACCAAGAACGTTGTCATTTCTGATCATCTTAAGACATGTCACATACCTGTTTTACTCTCACCAGCCAATTTTAATACATTTTATACGAAGACGGGGGAAAGTAAAGTTCACGTACATGTTAGTAACTTCAATACAGGTTTTAAATTTTCTTTTGTCCACTGGAAGATGCTGATTTTTGCTTAGTGCAAAGATAATATCTGTTCATAGTCAAATATCTGAAAATATAGACAGGTATAAAAATAACCTAAAAGCTAGTCACCCAGAAATACCTATCATATTATGTATTTTCTTTTGGCCTTTTCCCCAAGGGACATACACACACACACACACACACACACACACACACACAGACACACACACGTGTGAATTAGAATTTTGTTTACTATTTTATCTTAGTGCTGTATCCTGCAAAAATTCTCTGCTAATGGAGGGACTATGATGTAGAGGGATGCATAGTTTTCAAAAGACTTAAACATATTTTCCATGCTTTCCTGGCTAGAATATCTGCATGATGATTCAAACAGCAGGCTGCTAGATATGAAAACATTTTAGAAGGCAACATTGTGAACCAAACAAAAGAAAAATGAGCTGAAAATGCCAACAGGAGGAATTTAGCGCAGATCAAAAGAATACTTTTAAGGCCNCAGTGTCTGGCTCCTGGAGCAGGTTTCTTGTAAAGTGAGGTTAGTGGCCCTTTCTCCCTTGATGGGGTAGGGAAGCAGATTGAAGTCCTAGAAAAAGCCAGGCTAATGGCTGCATTTCTTCTCACATCCACACTAGCAGAACCACTAGAAATGAACATGCATTACTGAATATCACCACCAGCAGCATCCAATCATCTCACATGCCTAGAAAGCAGGGTGTTGGTCTGTAACCTCAGTTTCTCAGGGTGCTGAGGCAGGAGGAATACAAGTTCAAGACCAGCCTGGGCTACAGGAAGCCAGTTCAGAGACTTAGATTGGCATAGTGAAAGCTGAGCATCTCTACAGCGAAAAGTCTAACACCTTGCTAAGAACAGCTAGAACTATAAACAAATAGAGAGGACTACTGTGGACCTGGATCCAGATGTTAATGTTTTACAGATGGTGATTCACCATGAATTAAACAACATAACACATGCAATCCTAATAAAAATCCCTGCAGGACTTTGTGGCAGTGGGTGGGTGTTAGGAACTTCGTTTCCAGAAGAGACAACTGAATGTTTGGATGGTTCAGTGACTAGGTAAAGGACTGGAGGCTGACTGAATTGGTAAAGATGTCTCAGAATCCCAAGACATTAGAGGACTTCTGCGCCTTTGCACTGAACAATTCTGCGAGACCCAAGCACCTACAAACATGCTATTCTATTCTTTAAGGTCTCTGATCAGGAAGCCCATATTCCCTTAATTCCCATTCTCCCAAATCCCTATGATCCTAATAATGAAGAATTCTCAGTGTCTAAGTACATTTTGACTCTGGCTTAAGCTTTGTTCTCCTCCTTTTGTGGCCCATTTGAGTTTGAAATTAAAGACATCTATCACCATTAGAACAAACCATCTTTGTGCATCCCCAGGAGCAAATAAATATTGTCAGTTGTATACTTGGGTAC
>LZPO01027544.1:25241-52048 GCA_001675575.1 Neotoma lepida
AAGCAAGGGAAGGAAATGACTGTCTGTTTTGGCCTTTGGGGGGAAAATGAAAAGTTTAAAAAAAAAAATGAAGACAGCCAAGTCCCAGCAGATCTGTAGAAGCTGTGAGGAAAAGTTTTGGCAGATACCCAGGAATAAATATGGAGAAAAGGGTTAGGCTCCCCTTTATGATGAAGAGATATTTATTTCCCAGACAAATCCTCAAGGATGAATTCCTTGCATCAAAGATGTCCTAAGAGACCCTGTGATATAATGCCACATGGCAGATGGCAGGATCAACGTGTTGACCCGATGGACCATCTCTGTGAATTCAGTGTCATTCCCAACATGAGCAATGTGTGCTCGGAGAACTTTTCATCAGCCTTGGAGATTTTACAAATGGAATAGCTTAGTTCGGAGAGTAGTGAGATGGAAGTTCTTTAAAAAGCAAGCACCCTTTTGATGGTGGCTGGGAGTCTTTGGGATGGCTTTGCTCTCTGGGGAGGTTCAGTGGCACTTTTCGCAAAAAGGGAAGAATATAAATGCCACTTAAAAGAAGGCGTCCTCTGTGGCAAGAAGAAGGGAAGGAGGGAAACAGAGAGACAGTCAGTATTTAAAAGTTAATGCATCTACTAAGATATCTAATTGAAACCATAGCTTGTGAGTAATGCATATGATTTCCATTCTTCAGCTCAGGAAGCCAGGGAACCGATCTTGCTGGCTCCGGGGCTGTTGGTCTATTGTAATATGGAGGTTTGGAGATTAATTGCAAATCTCAATGATCCTTATTCTGTGCTCTCAGCAAAGATGGGGAAGTTGAACATGGAGTTTGGCTAAGTAGAAACAGAGTGATGTGTCTGGGAGGTCGCAGGGAGATCTCTCTTCCAATGTCTAAAACCTTACCACTGAAAACTGTTTACTGAGACTATATGGTGTCAATCTAAGTTCTTTTTAACAGGCAAGTATACCTTTCTTTACTAGTAACACCCAAGGGTANAAAACATAGCCCCCAAAGTGACTTTNTCACCCCTACCTTCCACCAAATAGAAGTGGAAGGGCCACCACTCCCTTTTCCTCTCAGGCCAGACCTGCTCAGTTGAGTCCAGAAACATCCATTCTGCAGACAGCGCTTTTGCAGCCTGCCCCGTTTCACAGTCCAGCATAAACAACCTCTTTGGCAGTGCTTGGGAGGTTGTGCCCAACAGCGGAGCCGAGGTTATGACCAAATTTAAGGCCTCTGGAATGCAGTTCCTCTTGGACCTAAAAGGAGAGGCACCACGCATGTAGCTGATAGAAAACTCTCCAAGGCCAGAGAAAGATCCAGGAGGGATACTGACAAAAAAGAAAGGATGTAGACAAAAAGAAAAACACTAAACAAAAAACACTGCATGATTTATACCAGCGCAGAGTCACGCGGTGTGAGCTGGATACAGCTACAAGCACACGGCTGGTAGGCGCCTGGATCATCTCTCTGTGGGGAGAGATGTCAAATAGCTGGCATTGTCATTTTTATGCTAGTTATTAATAAACGTTCTTACAATGGAAGGAAGTGCTTGCATTCAGAGAAGGAGAATGTGGGAATTGTTTAATGATGAAGGTGGACCCGTCCCAGGCAAGGCCAGGGTCAGAGTTGAACACAACATGTTTTTCCTAGACTGAGAAGTGTCAGAGCCATGGCATGATAGCAGAATGCAGGTTTGGGTGTGGCTTTACGTTTAAAACCTCAGANCCATCATCATAGTTGTCATGTTCCTGTTTGATCAAATGGAAGAAGACTCAGCTGCCACCAAATTAACCACACAGCCAAATTCTTATCCGTTAACTCATTATACTATTTCATTTGGTGGTAAAGGGATACTTCAGGCCCCTTTATTCTATTAAAAAAATCAGTGTATTTCCATTTAAGAAGGAATATCAAGTCTCTCCCTTCCTCCCCCTCAAACACACACACACACACACACACACAGAGAGAATATTGGTTTGGGTGGCTAATACAGAAAGTCCTGGGGCCCTGCAGAACACTGGGTATTTCCTAAGTGGGCTTGTGCCACTTGTTGTAAATAGCCTGAGAGCAAAATCATCTCCACCAGCGCCTACACTTCCACTGAAGTACTGACTATTCTGTGAAGACAGACCCCTCAAACAATGCTGACACAAATCTTAGACTCTCGCTTCCAGACAAGCGAAGAAAAGGCCGTGTGTCTTNGGCTACAATGACACAAGTACAGTTGTTGGTTTTGTTTTGTTTTGCTCTTCCCACCCCCTTCCCTCCAACATTTCAGGGAATGGGGGAAGGGAAGGGGACTAAGCCCTTTGAAGAGCCTGCAGAAGATTGGGGATGGGCCTTCTGTTTTTCTTTCTTGTTCAGTACTGGGGATTAGACTAAGGGCTATAGGCAAGTCTTCTGCCCACCGAGCTGTACCCGAGCTCATGTGGAAAGAAAGAGGTGGGCTGGGAAGAGAGAAAGAACAAGCTCTAAAAACAGCTCAGCTGAGTGGATGGTTTGAATTTATAGCTGTTCTCTCAAACTGTATTTGAACATCTTAACAACTTGTTACTCNAAGCCCAAGTGAACAAAACNCNATGGCCAAAGCTATCTCCAAATTTGGAGGAAATATCTAGGCTCCTATGGGCCACTGTGACTAAGTGCCCCACTTATTCTTTCCCTTTCCGGTGAGCCATCAGCAGATTTCCTGGACCCCTACACATGTAGATTTTGACTGACACAGACCTGTAGCTCTGACTTGGATGGGATGGACACCACCCTGTGGGTCTCCACCAGGATGTAAGCCTACAGTTTCCTCATGGGAGCCCCTATGTAAAATGTCTTGACCCTAGACTTAATCACAGAACCATGGGCACTTTTCATTTGGAAATGCTAGTCACCACCCCTCCTGCCCCTGGACTTCCTAGCAATTTTAAAGGTAGTTGCACATCCTTAAGTAGGAAAACTGCCTTTAAAGTTACTAATAGCTTAGGACTATTTTATTTTGTATCGATAGACAATATTCAAACTCTTTTCAGAGAAGCCTATGTGTTTTTAAATGCTGTGTATATTACCCCCTTCCCTAGTTTTGGCTCAGGCCAGCCCTGCACAATTGAGTTCAGAAACATCCATTCAGCAGAGGAGTTTTTTGCAGCACTCAAGATTCCATAGTCCAGTATAAACAAACCTCGGCAGCACCGACTCCTTTGGCAATGCCTGGGGTTGGTGGGGAGGGCTGTGCCCAACAGCGGATCCAAATGATCAAAATCAAAGCATAACCTAGCATCTCTTAGGAGTCAAAATGAATGTGTATATTATAGAAATATGACAGCATTGTTATATGGTTTGGTTATGCGTGATGTTGTGGCACTGGGAAGTGTAGAAGACAATGAATAGAAACAATAAGGGTTGGCCACCATTGTCCCAGGGACTAAGGAGCCGATGCAAGTGACCTCAAAAGGTCTAACACCAGTACGACAAAGAATGTCAGCCTGACGGCAGCATAGAGATGTTCTGTCTAGTTTTAAAGACGCTTAGATGTCATTCCTAATGATCAATGTGGCATCACCTTTGTCTTAGAGGTTTGGGAATTCCCAGGAGAACTCTTTGTGAGGCCAGAGACACCACACGTTCTAGAAACATGGAGGTTCATATCACACACCGCAGGTCTTACTGCAAGNCTCTAAAATTTCTTATCGACACTTTACTGAGTAGCTACTGGATGCTGGAAAATGGACTAGGGATTTTCTTGTGCTAACTAGGTTCTCAGTATGCTTTTAAGGAATATTTATTAGACACCACATACTACCGAGGGTGGGGGAAAACAGTTTATGCAATTGGATGCTGCGTTGTCTTCTCTGTGAATGAACATTAGCGTGGAAGGTCTGGCAAGTGTTACCAATAAGACAGAGCTGTCCTGTAACAGCAAGCATGTGAGAACATGTTACAGGCAAGAGGACAGAAAGAAAAAGGAAGGAGACTAGTCAGCTGCCCCAGTTTTTCGACCAGGGGCTAAATTCCTCCACAGTGGGGATACTAACCTGGTCTGTCATAGATAAGTCCCCAGGTGAGGACTGCCTCCTCCCAGAGCAAGCAATCATGAGGGTCAGCAGGCAGCAACCTCCATGGGAGGGAGGACCTGATCCATATATCCTAGAAATTCCCTTTGTGCGCTGATGGCATGCATCCTGTTCTGGTCCCTCCCTCCATTGTCCCAGCTGTTTGTCCTAAGTCATGAGGGTGGGCGTGGGGGATCCCCAAGGAGCCTCACTTGGCATTCACAAACATTTTTCAGGCTCAAACTTGTATGGCCTGGGAGAGGGTGACATGTTCCTTGGTCTCCTCAAGTGGCTTTCTCTGTGTTCCATGTTTCTTCTTGCTTAGCAACATCAGAAAGGGCTGAGGGCTGAAGCTAGTGACTAGTACAAGCCACAAGTGGCATCAGCTGCANCTGTCAATTCCTAACATCTCACCCGGGAGGACGATGCTTGCACATTACACATAGGCATGGATTCAGCAGGAAGATTTTCTTGTGATTTATCTTTTAGCCCTTGGGTTGGTGATTAATGTCAATCTGGTGGCAGCATAGAAATGGGTTGGGTTGGTGATTAATGTCAATCTGATGGCAGCACAGAAATGGGTTGCATTCTGGTTTTAAAGATGCTTAAATGCCATTCCTGATGGTTATGTGGGGTCAGTGTCACCTTAGGAACTTCATCTACAGCTGCTGATAGGCAGCTGCCTTGGTGCCCTTAGAGGTTGCCTCAGAGATATGAGGGGCCCAGGAAGATGGACCAGGTCACAGGCTGAAAGTGGAGAGGCCTGGGTTTCATTATCTTGAGCCACATTACCACAACCAACCCACAAGAGTGGCCTTCAAAACACAGTCCCTGGACCAGCAGCCACAGAGTGATCTGGGGACTTGGTAGAAATATAAACTCATTCCTGGGCTCATGCAGACTTACAGACTCTTGTGGGATGAGGGGAGAACCAATGGTCATATTGCACTCCTACAACCCTGAGCTGGAAGAGTCCAGAGTGGAGCAAGGCTCGATTCTCAGGAACTAGAGAAGGAGGCAGGTAGGATAGATCCAGGCTCTTATCTGAGACCATTTCACAGGAATTAGGAAAACCACTGCATGCTGTATCTAAAAGATAAACATGGTGTTGCCTTTGGCTCTGCTCTGTGTATGCAGTGGGAGGCTGGGAGGGACTGTAGCCCTGGAAAGACCCTTAGGTTTTGAATGGTCTTGCCTTGATACAAAGAGACAGCATTTTCTACAGTCTTCTTTGCAAACTTCTAAGCCTCAGAAATAGTGGCCATTTGGCACACCTTTTGAATGAAGCAGCTTTGAAGAATTCCAGGCAGGGGCAGGGTTAGAGTTAGAGTCAACCCCACAGAGGTCCGGCAGAGACAGATCCAGCTTTTATGAGCCTGAAGCTTATATAATTTTGACAGTTCATTTAAGACAAACAATATACAGCATATTACATAGAGCTCACAAGCGTGTGAACATATTACTAGGTCTCTGAGAAGTAGGGTCATAGCCTGTTCNACATGGAGATCTGAGTTCACACTCTGGCAGCCCCACAGCAAACCCACTTCTCACTCCAGGCCCAGTGCACACGCTCCTCTCCTTAGCTCTGTCAGTTTGAACTTCTGACTATGAGTGGACAATCCCAGCCCAGAAGCTGACACACGTCAGCTCATCTTCTTCTTCTGTCTTTCCCTTTCAGTTGTTCCTGTTGTTTACAATCACTGTATATAGTTATAGAACTGGCCCTAGACAAAGACAGGAGGTAGAGACTTCTTTATTTTCCTAGCTCAGAGGCAAGGTGACACCGCTTCTGTCCTAGTTAGCTTTATCTGTCAACTTGACATAGCCCAGAGTCATCTGTCTGAGTCTCAAGTACAGGACTGCCCAGATCAGATTGGCCTGTGGTCATGTCTGGTGGGACTGTGGTCATGTCTGGTGAGGCTGTCTTGAAGGAGGATTGATGCGGGAGAGCTCACTCCACTGTGGGTGGTGTCATCCCTAGGCAGGTGGGCCTGGGCTGCCTAAGAAAGCTAGTTGAATAAGATCCTGGGAGAGCAAGCCAGTAAGCAGTGTTTCTCTGCGGTTTCTCTTTCAATTCCTGCCTTGAGTTCTTGTTCTGACTTCCCTCAGTGATGGACTGACAGCTAGAAGTGTAAGATGAAATAAACCCCTTTTCTCCCTAAGTTGCTTTTGGTCNTGATATTTATCACAGTGACAGAAAGCAAACGAAGAGCCACCTAAATCAATCAGTGTTAAACACGCAGCATTGGAAGAGGCATTGACAAGTCACACTTGGCTCACATTTCCAAACAATGGCTGTCTTTTTCTCCNTCAGCCCTCCATAAACCCATGCCTCTTCTTGTCATTGGAACAAATGGTATTCCTACTCTGTAATTAATTCAGGGGCTAGGGGTTGAACCCTTAGAGCCCTGTGTGCTCTAAGCAAGCACTCTACCAATGAGCTACATCCTTGATCTCCACTCTTGAAGCCAAGATAATTTTGATCTGGCCCTCCTCATCCTTAATGTGTAAAATGACCTGCCTGATGCTCACAGAAATAGACAGTAGAACCAGGTGGTGACACAGGGTACTCATTCAGCCATCTCTTGTGACAGCAAGTCTCTCCTTGTCTCATTTACCTTTTCAAGCCCCAGGTGTCTCGTTGGAAGCAGAATATAGCAGCTTGACCCTGACCTCTGTCCTTCCCCAGTACAGCCCCCCTCCTCTTAAGAAGATACAAGCAAACCCCACTCTCTGCCTTTGGAGCTGACATTCCTGATGATAGTTACTGATTACACCAGTCAGCATTCTAAAAAGCCCTGTGAGGTACCTACAGAGACTCGGACAATTTGCCCCACACTGTGAAGTTACACTCATCTCCCTCTGCCCCATTGGATACCTTGGGAAACTTCTTAAACCTGAATTTGGCTCCAAAGGTTGGTCTGGGAACTAAAGCCAGCATGTGGACAGCATGCCCAGTAGCCTCCTGTGCGTGGTGTCCCCTACCTCCCTGGCTGGAAGCCGTTCTGTGGAAGGTGTCTCGGGCGCAGGCCCTACCTGAGGACAGCAGGCTCCCACTGCTGCCGCTAATGATCTTCCCTTTGCTCCCCATGTTGGCTAGCTTCGAGGTCTTCAGTGTCCCTGTTTCTGTTAGGTCAATGGCGATCTCACTCAGACTTCGTGCTGCATGGATCTTGGACTGGAAAGGAAAGGCTCACAGGTTAGAGAAGGAACAGAAAACACTCGCCTACTTGTGGTCCTGAAGTCAGGTAGCTCATAAGCTACACAAACCGGAATTCACAGCCCAGGAGTCCACAGGCTATAGAGCATAGTGTGAAGAGTGTGGTCTTTGCAGTCTATATTCTGGGGAAAGTATTTACTCTCACGCATCTTATTATTCCCAAATATAAGGGAATATACTATAAGGGAACTTACTATCTACCACAGAAGGGTGAGCTGGAGTCAAAGGAGACAAGCTGTGGGTAGGGCATTCCCTTCCCTCCCTCTAATTCCTCCCCTCCTCTCCTTTCTTCTCTGCTTGACAGAGAAACGAATAGAAAATTGTGGCAGGTCAGTAATCCTAGCTACTTGGGGGTGGGAGACTGAGGTAGGGAGATTATAAATTCATAGTCTGTCTGGGCCAAAGAGCAAGTTAAAAGCCAGCTTGGACAATTTAGTAAGGGACCCATTCTCAACATAAAAAGTTGAGTATAAGTAGGTATACTCAATGGTAGAGCACTTCTCTGGTATGTACAAGATCCTGGGTTCAACCCCTAGTACCACACACACACACACGTACACACACATACACACACGTACACACACACATACACACACGTACACACACACACGTACACACACGTACACACACATGTACACACACGTACACACACACGTACACACACACACAGTTATGACTATACTTATTTTATGCTTAAACGAGAAGGAGAAAATAAATTTTTAGCTTTATGAATGACCNATGAGATTTGTGGAACAAATTCATGAAATATCAATAAATTTAGAAGTTATTAAATATCTTCAGTTATTACCTGAGACCAGGGAAAGTTTAGTTGACGAATTATTGGCATCCTACATCTGCAAAGACTACACACAGACAGAAACTTCTGGAATACTCAGGTCCCACCAACAACATCTGTCTGGAGATTTGCTTCAATCTTCATTGATTAAATCTGTGAAGGCTCCAAAGTCTTCATATTGGAGTTCAAACTCTAGTCCACTTTGTATGCAGATTAACTGACCCCATTGGGCTTGTAGTCACAGAGGTGGAGAGAATCTCAGAACGGTTTTGTTCTGTTTACAATTACATCTCGAAAAGTGATTGCTTCTTCGGTAAGGCTACCTGCTTTATTTAGTGACACCTCTGGTAATGTGGAAATATGCTGTATTTTCTTCCTATAGACATTATTTGGCATTTTGNAATTTGTTGCTATTGTTTTTAAATCAATTTTTTTAAAATTTTTAGTTTATTTGTATTTTATGTATGAGTGCTCTGCATGTACACCTGCATGCCAGAAGAGGGCATCATATCCTGTTATAGATGGTTGTGAGCCACCATGTGGTTGCTGGGAATTGAACTCAGGACCCCTGGAAGAGCAGCCAGTGCTCTTAACCACTGGGCCATCTCTTCAGCTCCTTTAAATCAATTTTTTTAAATGACCTCATAAGCATCACGAAAAGTACTACAAATGATACTCTAAGCACACACTGGCTCTCTGGTGGAGTTGGGTGAGCTCAATGGGTCGCTGCTTCAGGAGAGCAAGTCTTTCCACACCCACAAGGCTCTAGACAGATTCTGACAGCTTTGGGGAGGCCTGCACACCACCATTCCCTTTTCCTGATTTACCAGCTTCCTCCTTTGCCCAGGGGCTGTTATTTGTCCCACAAGGCTGTCTGGACCCTTAAGGCCTTGCCCTTCCTCTGGCCTCAGATGTTGTTGCCTATGCTGATGAACGGCAGTGACTTCCGGCCCCTGCGTGCTTTCCTCCTCTTAACAAATGAGTGTCTTTGGCCAGAAGAAACACCGAGACTTTTGCTTTTGTTTTGTTCACCTGATGTGAACTGTCTTCCTCCTCTCCTCCTTCTCTGCCATTGGTACTTTGACTTGGGTCTCCTTCCCAACCNCCTCTTTCTTCCTTACATACAGAGACTTCCTCAGGTTAGGGTCCCCTTGTTCATAAACAAACCCAGCTGCCAGGCCTGACAGCCTTTGGCTGCAGCAGGAAGCAGGAAGGGCTTTCTATTTCACGTGGACTCTGCATATCTACAGCACCCATCTGGCTTTGCTTCATCCTTCAGGCAAGCAGGGTGCACACAATCCATTACTTCCTCTCTTTCTGCACTGCACTTTACCAAGTCCTGCATTTTCATAGAAGAAGCCCACACTTAAACGGCTACAGAGCAGCAACTCATCAAACCCACATAACACAGTGGCTAGGGCCTGGAGCTCCTCCTCATCAGTCACTGTTAGACGTTGGTCCTTGACCTCTCTGATCCCCAGATGCCTGCTTATAACATGGGCATCTTAAAGCTCACATCACAGAGTTGGAATGAGGACCATGGTGAATACTGTATGTCAAGGCTGCTGTAATAGGAGTAGGATATAATTTAGGACCTGGATGTAATTTGTGAATGAGGTTAGATTGATGGCTTTACTTGGCTTTGCAAAGATCCCATTAATCACATGGAAAACCTGTCCTCAAATGAGCCCCCTCCTGTCCTGCTTCGACATCAACCCCAGAGGCAGAAAACCTAACTACAGAAGCAGGAACAACAGATAGCCTTTTTCTAATGTACTTTAGATTCTGATAACTCTAAGATTTCTGGAATGGGTCTATCACAATAACCCAACAGATTGCTTGTGGAATGAGAGCCAAGAAGAAGTATAATGAATAGTCCCAGGAGATTCTCTTCTCGCAATGTAAGGTCTCTGGGCCAGCCCCAGAGTCCCTAAACATCCCAAATGATCACTCAGTGTCAGTATGGACGTTCTGTGAGCAAGTCTTAATTTGCTCTATCATGCTGTTGATTAGAAGAAATAAACAGATTGCACGGGGAAAGGAGAGAAAAGGAGAGAAGAAGGAGGAACGATGTCTGNGTTGGGGCCTAACTCCA
Organism: Neotoma lepida; assembly: GCA_001675575.1. Classification (NCBI taxonomy): domain Eukaryota; kingdom Metazoa; phylum Chordata; class Mammalia; order Rodentia; family Cricetidae; genus Neotoma; species Neotoma lepida. The sequence goes on from LZPO01027544.1 coordinate 35,376, forward strand.
GCAAGCACCNCTCTAGGTCAGAGGAAGAGCATCCATCCGTTCCTCTAAACAATGGGAGCTTTCCAATACTTGCCCCTGAAGTTTGAAAGTCGTTCTTTGACTCCAGGCTGCAGAGGTTACTGAATCCTTTTGACAACACTGCTGAACTTTAGTAACAGCAGATAATNATTATCAATTACAATTGATGTCTGCAGAGCTTCACACACTCAACGAACTGCAGGGAGTCAACTTCCCTCTACTCTGTTTTTGATGGTGGAAGTTTTTCTTCATGTACATGTTCGAGGAGTTGATGGAGGAAGAGGAAGTGGGAGGAACGAAGANGNGCACACNGGGAGAGAGCGGATGGGGAGAAAGGGGATACTTCTCTTTCTNTTTNTTTCTTTCTTTCTTTCTTTCTTTCTTTCTTTCTTTCTTTCTTTCTTTCTTTCTTTTATCTTTCTTTCTCCCTTCCTTCCTTCCTTTTTCCTCCTTCCCTCCCTCCCTCCTCCCTTCCCTCCCCCTCTTTCTTTCTTTGTTTCACAGGGTTTCTCTGTGTAGCTCTGGCTGTCCTGGAACTTGCTGGTAGACCAGGCCGGCCTCGAACTCAGAGATCTGCCTGCTTCTGCCTCCCGAGTGCTGGGATTAAAGGTATGTGCCACCACTGGGAGGCTTTCTTAAATGATTTGCACAATGACCCGGAGGTACTCTGTCAGGAAGGAGGCGTGTGAGCTGTCTTGGCTACTGCTCCCACTGACTCAAACCACTAGACTGGACTTGTTTCTCTGGGCTTGATAAACATCACTTGGGAGGCCTGAACTGTGCGGAGAGCACTTCAGTGAAAGGAATGGTTGGCATGGCCCCATACAGTAGAATGTGAAGTCCTGCCAGGATGCCAGCCCACACTGGCTGTCCAGAAATATGTGAGGCTTTCTATCCCAGGCCTGTTGACAATCACTACAGAGTCCATGCTGCCCACCAAAGATGGGTCCTATGACACGCCAGCAATGAATGGTGCTGTAATGTAATTCCTTCTCAGTGTTTCACCACCCCAGCTTTNAGGTGGGGTCTTCTCAGATAGATAGTTTAAACTCGATGCAGCATTGAACAGGGGAATGTGTTAGCTTAACCATAATGTTAATAAAACACAAATTTCCTAAAGCNGTTTCACAAACACTATGTCATTTCAGCAAGTACAAATCTGAGTCAGGAAGTTTCTTTGCTGTTCTCTAATTGGGGAAAGCAAAGGGCATGTGATAAGATGCCTGCCCAAGGTCACAGAGCTGGGAAATAGTTGTCTAACNTCCAGACAGGGGAACTTGGTCTTCANCTGTCTGTAAGGTTAAAGAATTGGCTCCTAGGATACATGTAGGTCTGAGGACAAGTTCAGTGGTACAATACTTGACACATCTAGATGTGTATAAGAGACAGGCTAAGAGCTTCCTCATGCTTTTGGTCTTTGGTTTTTGCCTCTTCTTTCTTTTCTTTTCTTTTCTTTTCTTTTCTTTCTTTCTTTTTCTTCCTTTCTTTTGAGGTAGATTTTCACTAAGTAAGTTGCCTTGGCTAGCCTGGAACTCTCTATATAGATTAGGCTAGGCCCTGTCTCTTATACACATCTAGATGTGTATAAGAGACAGGTAGGAACTCTGGCCTGCTGTGGGAGTTCTAGGGTCTTGCCCATCCCTGGAACTCAATGTGATGTCACCATATGCTTTTCTTTGTCTCTCTCTCTCTTCTAAAAAATAATTTATTTATTTTTATTTTATGTGCATTGGTGTGTTGCCTGCATGTATGTCTGTGTGAGGGTGTCAGACCCCTGGAAGTGGAGTTACAGACAGTTATGAGCTGCCATGTGGGTGCTGGGAATTGAACCTGGGTCCTCTGGGAGATCAGCCAGTGCTCTTAACCACTGAGCCATCTCTCCAGGGCTGAGTTTGTTTCCTAAATAATGCTTCCTGCTAAAAAGTGATTGGTGATTATTTTTCCTGAGCTTCACTTACTGTATCCTCGGCCCCCTGGAAGTCTGCTGAACAAGACTTCTCATAGGCAAATGTGGACAATTTTTTTTTTTTTGCAAAGAACCCCAAGAATAGGCTACTTGAGATACCCAGGAAACTGCAAAAAACACCAGCACGGGAAGGAGGGCCCCAAGCCGCTGACACTGCACTGTCCTGTGTGTGAAATGGCTACTTCCTCTCCCATTTGCAGACTCTGGTATTAGAGTGTGGGGGGTAGGGTAGGGTTCTGCCCTCAAGANTCACTGACAGTGGGATTTGGGTAAAAAGTTCAGCCTTTTGACCATTACTACCCATCAGCAAGCAACAGAGGATGAAATCAATGTTTGTGGGTGCTGACCTCCAACTCCTCCACTGGTGAGTAGCACACCAGCCCCCACTGTCTCAACATCTAACATGAGTCAAATCCCTGTGGCCCTGTTTCCTTTGATCTAATTAAGCTTCAAAGGCCTGTGCCAAGGCCCATCATCACTAAAGGAGTGTGGAACACTCTCATGATTTCCAGCCACATGAACACCAGACTCTGTCACCCCAAAAATAAAGCAGTCAGGAAGACTCAGAGAAAGAATCAATACTTTACAAAGCAGACAGTGGCTGTGACATGGGACAGACCATGATTTGGGACTGAACTGGGGCAGGAGGCTTCATTCCTGTCAGTTTCCTTTTACTATTCAGTGCTTAGCTCACTTTCAACTCCCACCTTCTCCTCCAGAGGGCAGGGGAGGGGGCACAATAAAGGGACAAAGAGACAAGAAGGTACCAATCTAACACTTCATTCCATTTAAATGCCACTAGCCTCTAAGAGCACACACAAGGGAAGGCAACTTCCTGTGGATGGTGGAAGCCGCTAGAGGGGCCAAGGCTGGGCTTGCTCAGTGTTCTCATTACCTGAGAGGCCTGTAGAATCCTAACACAAAGTTACAGCCATCTCCCCCTGTAGGGGCCCCAGCTGTGATACCTTGAATGGGAGTGGCCTGTGGGGTCCCTGGAAGAGGAGGAAGGGAGGCCAGGTGGAGGAAGAGAGGCCAGAGTGTTGCTATAAGCTGTGTGTGAACCAAGAGCACCTCATTCTCCCACCCACCAGAAGGCACAGCTGGCTGTCTAGGCTGAGGGTGGATGAGCAGGCTTTGGAGATGGCAGCTTCCCAACGCCCCAGGCTCCAGGTCTACCTGAGGGAAATGGGGCTGGTGCTGCATTTGTTTTGTTTTCCTTTTCACTTTTCCAGTTTTACATTTTAAAAACAGAGTTGGCAGTTGGAAAAGCCTGAAGGGCTTTTCACAGCAATTTCCCTAAATGGTTGGGTTAGTCTATTAGNTGAGGACGGTTATCTGCCCCCCTACCAAGAAACAGTTAAAACAATTTAAACATCAGTAAGAGTTTGAGAGCTCACTCTTAAGAGAGCCTCCAGAGCCCCAANAGGTATGTTCAGAATTCCTCCTAAGGACCTTACGTGACTGTGACTGTACCTGAGGCCTGAGCACCTCTGGTAGTGACTGGGCTGGAGCCCCTGACAAGTAGCACCCAGCATGGCTCTTGTTGGCATTNCTCCTACCTGCAGCCCTAAGAGGCAAGCCCTTACCCAGGCAGGTCTCAGGCCAAGGACACAGCCCCCCTCTTTCCCTCCCATCTAATTCCCATCCCTAAACTGCTGCCTCGAGGCCCAGTTAGCTGCCTGGCGGCGGAAGGTCACTTACCTTACTTTGCTTTCTGTCCAGATAGAACTGATGTTGGCTNATCGCCATTGCCCAAATGGACTTTATTAATGCTGGACATGCATACCACGTGTGCACAGCAATGCCACTGTGCCCAAAAGTCCTCCTGGTCACCGAAGCCCTGGAAAAACAAGAATCCCAAGCTTCATTCAGTCTCTGTGATGCAGAGAAGCCATTCATCAAACAGCTATAAGTGAGAGCCCAGTGACATGAAGGGTAAAGAAATACAAGCCTACAGGTACATATACACTGAATAGTCACATGGCCATGCCCTGTATAGCAACTGACTCCTCAAGTTTTAGCTCTAGGACAAGATGGGTCACTCTAGGTCACTTGATGGTCCTTTTTGATCTTCAGCTCCTGGCATGGAGCCAAGACAAATCTCAGAGCCAGGAAAAGCCTTTGACAATGCTCTTCATTAGCCAGGCCACGCTGCCTACGGTAAAGATGGGTGAATTCTTTCCTCCTCTCCACAGGCCTGAATACTTCCTACATCGTAGGACTTCCTGCATTGCTCTGACTAGAAAGATATTCCTTGAAAGGTCTAGTTATCCAGTCCAGATCCATTCCCAGAGCATAAAGGTACTTAAGACTCAGGAAAGGCAGAGAAAGAGGAGCCAGCCACTCCCCTAAACTCTGTGTGCACACTTACAATTCTAATATATGGAGCAGAGAGAGGTAAGTGGAGTTTAAAAATAAGAATGGGAAGCATCGGTCTCAACATGTTCATGGTGTCTGGGTGGGGGATAAATGATTTATGGGGCCACAGTCTCAGTGAAGAATATTCTATAGGATACGCCGACTAAATCTGAGGACAGGGCCAGAGATGTGACTTGTTGCCAAACCTGACAACCTGAGTTTGATCCTTTGGAACCACATGATATAAGGAGAGAAATGACTCCTGCAAGTTGTCCTCTAACTTCTGCCACATAGATACACACACACACACACGCATATACACGTGCACAAAGACAACAGCTATGCACATATACGCAAATAAATGTAATTAGATATTTTAAAATAGTTTAAAATCTGAGAACAAATGATAGTATTTGGGGGGAGGGAGGGAAGGAGGGAGGAAGAGAGGGAGGGAGGGGGAGAGAGTGGAGTGGGGCTGGGAAGATGACTCAGTGGCTAAAGCACTTTAACCTACAAAGTATGGGGACTTGACTTTGGGTCCCCAGATGCCCCATTAGGTTGGAGGCGTGGCACATGCATTTGTGATCCCAGTGCTCCTGTGGTGAGGTGGGAGGCAGAGAGAGAGCAATGAACCTAAAAGCTTATGTGCCAGCTAGCCTGGCACGAATAGCAAAGAACACAAGACCTGTCTCAAGCAAGGTGGAAGATGAGGGCCTCTGACCTCCACGTGTGTGCCATGGCCCCCACTCACAAACACATCATACATACCAAAGAAGAAGTGGGGTGATGGCAGGTTGGGGTGTAACTAGAGCACTTGATCTGTGTGTCAGAAGATATATCGATGATTTTAAAAAGAAAATATCTAATTTGGAAGAACCATAGACTCATCTAGACTTATGAATAAGAGCACTTTTTTCCCAGACCCCATTTTCCTATAAAATTTAAAGCTGCTTTTATTGTCTTACTCTTTAAGCTAAAGGTTTAACAGGGAAGCTTCTTCATGCCCACATTCTTCATGTCCACAAATCTGGTGGTTAGAAACATGATGCTGGGCAGGCTGGGTGCCCCCACCTCCCTCAGTTTGGTTCAAACAAAAGTTAAGGGAGAAAAGAAATATCAGTGAGTAAAACTGCTCTGCGAGGAGAAACTGAAAAGGGGGCAGTGAGAGAGTGAGGAGGGTCCCCCCACAGGCCTCTGGGGAGTCACAATAGCTGTCATCTGAACTCGTAGTTTGGCTGGGAGCAAATGAAAAAACATTTTTTTTCCAGGAAATCTAAAGTAGGTAGAAAAAGTAATTTGAAATGAACGTTTGTAAAGGTTGGGAGAGTTGTAAAAATCCAGGCCCTACAACTTTCCAGTAACATGAGCAAGGAAGGCTTACGTGGTTCACCGGGCCTGGGAAGTCAGTTTCATGGGAACATCTACATCAGATACTCTTGGGGTTTCCTCCTGCTCCATTAGGGACTTATCTCCTCTGCTCATCTCTCTTCTCAGCCCTCCCCTCCTCACNTTCTGCTTCACCTAAACCTTAGCAATGGCTTAGTGTTTGCTAGACCCAGAGGATGACAGAAACAAAGCGGGGTAAGAACTGGGTAGATAGGAGAGTAAAGTCCACCACAGATCCTGTGTCCCATAGGGCAGGCACAGCAGGGAAAGAGAGGTTGGGATTGCATCTGTCCCATTCCACCCAGAAAGAAGTCTTGTCCCTGTCANGGTGGACTCAGGGTTGCTTTTCCTCAGGGTAGATGGTCATACTCTGAGCTCAGACTGCCACCTTAGGACTTTTCTGTCCACAGAAAACCCTCCCCCCTCTCATTGCCTCAGCTGTCCATACCCCTGAGTTTTCAGCTCAGATCTCTCCTCAGAAAGCACTACCTGACCAGCTGGGCCTTTGGTGTCCACATCATTCAGCACTTTGGTTTATCCCACTTGGCACAGTACACCCTGCCTGGCACACAGTGTGGCACTAAAGTTTATGAGCTCTGGCCTCAGACTTCTAGGGTTCAAACCTAGCCTGTACCATATACTACCTATCTATCCACAGTCCGTTTCTGTACCTTGACTTACTTCCTGGGTCAGTGAGGATCCAGGGAGCAAATGTGTGTCAGCCTCAAAACAGTGCCTATACTTGGCAAATCCCACCAATTGCTTCTTTTGCTGGTATCTCCAACTCTGCTAATAGCTCCTAATGGAAGAGGATACTGACTCAGCTTTTCTTTTGTAACCAATCACATCTACATAGAAGAACATAGAAGTTCTCAAAATATGTAGGAGATGGATCACTTTTGCTAAATAAGCCCAAAGCCCACTACATGGTAATGATGTCCCTAGACCTTGGGAAAGTGAGAAAAATTTAGTAATTATATCACTNACGAGATCACAGACACAGAAGGGACATACATATACACACACAGACACACACAGTGGAAGGATTAACCCCAGGTACAAGCAGAGCATAGGCATGGAGACTGTCTATTCCCTGTGCTCAGGCCCACAGGTGGCCCATCTTTTTATTTAACNTTTGCTCTGCCAAGCATCCCCTTTCTGNACATGACCCACGGTGTAGAATTCATTTCACCCTGTTTGCACTTAGATTTCATTTCTCTCATATGTCTATGAATCTTAGTCTGACATAAGTTCACCTGGAAAAATAGCAGCGAGTTTCTCCTTGGCTGGATTATTATTTTTGGCATCCACCTGCCCCTCCTTGGTCTGTGCAGATGGATTGTGCTCTGTGGAGGAGGGTGCTTAGACCATGCAATGCATCCCAGGATCCTGAGAACCACCGAACAAACCATCCTTCTGCTCAACAGTACCCTCTGCACCCGAATGCAGAGACTCAGAAAGTCTAGAGGCTCAAAGTCTAGAACCTTCTGTTCTCTAGTTGCTAGTCTCACAGTAACTGAGGGGCACAGATAAACTCTCACCTACAGGAGGGAGCCTGTTCCACTTAGATTACAAGGAGGTCTACAACGCAGCTAGGTTATCAGCAGCAGCAGGCATGAAGGCTTCTGCACAAACCTNGGCCTTCTCCTTGGAGGCACTGTCTCATCTTGAGTCCCCAGCTCCCTGGAGGGCTCAGCTGCTTGTCTGTGTGCTCAGAAGCCTTGTGGAAGACAGGGTTGCTTGCCAGCACTTCCTCCTAAGTCCAGTGCNGAGGATCAACAGTACCTGAAACCCACCTTGGCTCCTAGAGTACATCTGATCTATTTAGTGTCTTCCCAGGCCTGCCTTCTTGTCAAGATGGGTCTGGGCCTACAGACAGCAATTTATTCTTAGATGCCTGGCATGGCATAGGGAATGCTGCTGCTGGCTATGGGCTGCTTACAACTCTACAATTGCCATCAGACAAAGAAGATTGCCAGCAGAGGGTAGATGGTGCCCAGACTCCTTCCCTTCAGGGGTCTCTGCATTCCAAACTGGGACCCTATTGTCTGGCATCTAACTTGGAACACAGATTTTTAGTGCTGGTGTTCTCAGGGGGTACAATGCAGGAGGAAGGAAAAAGAATTGCATTTACTTCACATCCACTCACAACGCTAACATCCAAAACTCACAGCTCCCAGATCAAAATAAATGAGCCTAACCTCTTTGGTGACAGATGCCTTTCAGTTTCCACCATCCTTCCTGAAATAGGCTCAGCACCTCTAGCAAGGATACCTTTGGTCTCCTGTCTGTTACGAAGGCACTGCCCCCATGTAACTCAATGTTGTTCCAAAGTACCACAATGCTTCCTCCAGCATCACACACACACACACATACACACACAGAGCAAGTAACATGTAGCTAGATAAAATGATTACAGAACTGCTACACACACACAGACACACAGACACACACACACACACACACACACACACACACACACACACACACACACTGCATTTATCAACACAAGCTTTACTGTCTGATGTGAACTCTGCTCTGCTCTCCACGATTCACCATCCTCTCCCCTCACTCCAAACTGGTCATGAACATTAACCATCACGACAACACAAAACTGATATACAAACAGCATGCCACGCACTTTCAAAAGAAAAAGGCTTTTCAAGGCTTACCTGCGGGGGTCATGAACTTCCACGGAAAACTTCTTTTCCCTGAAATACAGATTCTCCAGCTGTCTCCATTGGAATATCTGGACGGAAAACAACGCAGTTTAAATTCAGGAGTAGTGAGTTCCCTGGTCTCCGTCTCTTCTTTGCTGATTAACTTTTTCAACAGCTGAGAGTTTCCTTATCAAAGCAGAGACCTTACAGTTGTTGGTGCCTCCTCCGGGTAGCCTGCCTACTACTAGTGCTTAAAACACACACACACACACGCACACGCACACGCACACGCACACGCACACGCACACCCACACACCAGCGGGTGTAGATTTTTCCTGCAGGTTCCTTAACAGGAACAAAACAAGTTCTTTTTCAAGTTTGTTCCCCTTTGGCTCGTGCCTTTGTTGAATTCTCCAAGACAGTTCCCAGCTCGCAGACTTTTCCCTCCAAGGAGAGGGAGAGGGAGTGGGGGCGGGGAGATGAGAAGAGGGAGGAGAGGATCGGAGCCCGGGAACNCAGCGCTCAGGAGGGAGCGGTAGCCATCTGTGCACGCGGAGGGCTGAGCAGCGCTTCCTCCACTAGAGTGCTGAAATGGGAAGGCGTTCAAATTCCCAGCCTTCCTTCGGGACTCCACTTCCTGCCGCTAATGTGCAAGAGCCTCAGACATCCTCACTCGCTGGAGGGCGGAGGCTGTTGCGACCATAGCTGGGGGCAGGCGACTCATGATCACAGTGTGTGCTTGTCAGCACAAAGAGGGGAAAAAGCAAGCGTTCTGTCGCTGTAGAGATACTGCAGTCTTGCCTTGCCAGCAAGAGAAGGTCCAGCGAACCCCAGGAGTGAAACAAGCTGATCTTGAGGTTGGGAGGCAATTAGGGCTGCTTCTGATTGCTCTAGGAGTGGGGTGCCTTTTTCTGGATGAAAGCGAAAGTTCCTTAGCGGTCTAGGGAATGTCACCAGAGGCTAAAGCTCTGTGCACACGCGTTTGCATTTATTATGTTTATGGGGCTTNCGTTTCTTTCTATGCACTTAGAATGTGAGTTTGTTTTGATCAAGAATAAAGTGGGGTGCCTGATCTTGTCTTTGCCCGAAAGAATGGCTGATTCTTCCCTGCAATCCTGTTTCTCTACTCCATATGGGGGCATAGCCTTTTAGGTTTTGTTCCAGACTGAGTCGCTGGCTCTCTACTCCAGCATCCACCTTTCAGCTAGGAGGGCCATTTCCCTGTCTTCCAGCCCTGTTTTCCCCAGGCCCAGANCGCAGTTAGTCAATACTTGGCCGGTGGATTTACCACCCAAGTAAAACTGGGCTGCAGTTAAAACCGGTTCCTAGAGTGGCTGCATTCTTTCATCTTCACACTCTCCTCAGTGGAATTCTATAATTATTTTATCCGCATGGGTAGCCGGAAGGGCGAGGGGCCACCTCTTCATCCACAGTGCATTTCACTCTGAAGCCAGAGTGGAGACTTTTCTGTCTCTCTGAAATCAGTTTCAAGTGAGTGGAGAGACATTGCAAGGAAAGCAAATGATCCAAAGTCTTGCTTGCACTGGCTCAGNTGGCTCTGTGTCCATCCTGCCTTAGTCACTTAAATACAAAGAACTACGTCTTCGGCAATGGGTGCTCTGCCTCCATGAATCCCTCAATGCAGACACTTTGAGTCTCGGATACTCACTTGTTGGGTGTAGGTATCACCTATAGATAACTTTACCACAGCCATGTTAGCACAAGAACTACTTGACTCTAGCACCTTGGACTTACACATAACCTGCCATGGCAAGACACCGGCTTTAGAGTCTGAAGCCTCTGTTTAAATCTAGGCTCCCCTCCTTCCAACTTGCTGGCCTTTAACTTGTAGCAATCCCTTTAGCATCGATTTTCCCATTTGTAAAATGTTAAGAATGGCTCCTGTAAGATCAATCTTAACAGCAGCAGATCCTGAACTCAGCAACGGTATAAACAAGTAGTCAACAAACNTGGACCTCACTGTGTTTTCCTTATGTTCTTAGCGCCTCCAGATTCTAGCAAATCAGAGAGAATAACTGTAGAACCACCAGAATTCTTTTCTTAAATTTCCCAAGTCTTGACTTGGAACTTAAAAAATTAAATTAGATTGTGTGTGTGCTGGAAATCTTACAGTAAGTATAAAGGTTTCTCTCCCCCTCTTCCTCTCCCCTCTCCCTCTCTCTCTGCTTCCCTCCCTCCCTCATAAAGGATATCCTTCTCAGACCCTNCCCTACACCTACCCTAACCAAGCAAACTGGATCCTTGTGCAGAGCTGGTTTCATGGATGTGTGACTCAACTGACCCTTGCTCAAGAGGGTCATGCACCTGTTGCCATCTTGAAATTTCCAGTGTGTTTTCATCTATTTTGCATGGGCCCTCCCAATGATATAGCTGGTCCTTGTCTCAGTAGCGTGGAGTGGGGGTGGGAGTTAGGAGCCCCAACTTCATCTGATATACAGACCAGAGAAGGTAGACCTCCTCCCNAGGGGGAAAAGAAGCTACACCTGGCATGAACACTCGGGAGTAAGTGCCACTTGTGCCTTTTTTGGGAAGTGCCTCCAGGCCCGATAAAGAATACTGGAGCACAATGCTCTGAGGGTCGGTTTCCTGGCAACTTCTTCTTCCCCAGCTCCTTGCAAAAATATAAAACACAAACCATGCCTTTCCTCTAAGTGGTCCCTGATGCTGTGCAGTGTGGAGATCTGTGTGTCTGCCAAAGGGCCCAAACAAAACCATCTGGGCTTGCTGCAGCCCCTCATCTTAGCCAGGGTGGCTGCCCAGGGAAAGGGGAGGGGCTTCTGCCTCAGACCTGCTCTGGAGGGTGAACCCTGGAGTCCTGATTCCCAGGGTGCATCCCTGGGGTGATGTCTTTCCAGTAGAAATTTCTGTAGCAGGGGCAGAACAGTGGATTCCCTGATAGCTGTTTTTAGCACAACTTTATCTTGGTTTTTATTTTGCAAGTTAAATACTGAGAAGGGAAGGTGGGAGTAGAAAAAATGAGTGGGTAGTTTTTCTAAATCTGATAGCTGCTTGGGGACATAAGAATCCCAAAAGAATGGATGAGGACACGCACACAGGCAAGGGCACTGGGTACTGCTCTTTTTCCTCACTTAAGAGGGGGTGGAGCTAGAGAGTCAGCAGGCTGCTGATGCCTGGGGTGAGGGACTTGGAAGGCTGTNGGGGTGGAGAGGGCAGGGACAGCTGCTGCTGGCAGCAGGGCTGGATGTCATTTAAGCTGAAGGCACTATGCTCTTTGTGGGGGTCTAGGGCATTTCTGTTCATGTGTTGCTGCACCCCACTTAAAGCCCCTGGCTGCTCAACACCCAGCTTTCAGGCTGGTATAGTGAAAACCAATAAGGAAATAAGCAAAGGAAAGATCCCTGGTTTTGTGTCCCCCTGTAAATAGAGNGGGGGAGGGATGAGCTATAATATGCTGGTAACATCTCATCCTTGGGGCCACTCCAGAGGAGCCTCTATGACCTGGCTTTCAGAGATCCAAGCTATCCCTGTAAAGTCACCAGTGTGATTTGAGANCCCACACAAAGACACACCAGACAGTAGATAATTGTGGCAAACANTGGGCTGGCTCGCTATGGACTTCAGCTACTTCCTATGACCAATTATATGNCGAAGGAGCTAATTATAAGCTCAACTATGTAGTTCTATCAANAATCAAGNATTCTATTGATTAATGCCTGTTAAATCAAGGCACTTCAGCTGGGCATCTCCACCAAGCTCCATAGACATGGTTTCTTCGCTCATTTAGTGCCCCCTCCCCCAACGAAGAAAAAGTGGAAGCTTTTTTTTGGAGGGTNGAGAAGAAAGAAGGCCCACAGAAAAGCGGGGAAACTGCCTAGGGCCACACAACAAGTTTCTGAAGGAACCAGAAATAGAAGTCAAGGGCACCTGGTTCATTACTGCAACCACTAACTATGCAGCTTTTCCCAGGAGTCCACCAATTAGTGAGAACAGCTCCCACCCACTAATGGGTGGTTAACTTTACAAGTGGAGTGCTTTTTCACAAATGAGCAACAATGTGGCCGNGAGAAGGCAGCATCAAACCAAGTTCTTTTCCTCTCCTACATGATGTCTTTGCTTTTCCTTCACACTGTAAACAATAATACATGTTACTTTCTTTTCTTGGACACCTGGCTTCGTCCGGCTTACACAAAGCAACTGCCTTAATAATCAGCAGCTTTAGTCAAAGACTAAGAAACAACAACAACCATAATTAAGAACAGCCTGATGACTGGGTTTGCATGGGAAACAAAAGCTTAAGGGGCCTGGCACAGTGACTCTTGCTTATGAGCCTGTCACTCAGAAGGCTGAGGCAAGAGGATCAGCCTCAGATATATATCAAGACCCTATCTCTACTAATAAGAATGAATTAAGAGACCCCCCCCAAACTTAGAGCAACCGTCAGTAAGACATTTTACTAAAATGGCNTTTGTCATCATCAGTGGGACCCTAATGGTCCTAGATAAGAGTTCTCAGTCTTTGACCTAGCCTTCCCGTAGTTACAGGTCTGCTCCTTTCCCTTTCTGAACCTGGAGTGCCCTCATGCATAAAACCGAGATGGAAAACATTTATCCACAGAGAGCAAACAAAAGTGGCTAGTAACTATTGTTTTTGAGTCCTGAATGTAACAGTGTGCTCTGTAAATCCTTAATGAGCAGGGACCTCCTGCGCCCTGGCTCCTGTTAGCCGGTCCATTAGATTCCCATATCCTGTGCATGGCTAAGGCTGTGGCAGAGGAAGGGGCCCCAGCTCCACTGGACTTCCTCTCCAACCAGCATTTATGAAGCACTGTGGGATGGCAAGCAGAGGAACGGGCNGGCTGTCAGGATGGTGTAGGAATACAGACTTGAGAGGAAGCTAGGTTTAGTGGCTCTGATTCTTGACCAAGACTTTAGGGAGCCTTGTCTTCCTCCTGTCCCTGAAGCTGAGTCATAGAGCCCCTGAATGACCTCCTTATGAGTAACTTCCTGTTTCATCCAGAGGGATCATTATACAGAATCCCATCAGCCATCTGGTCCTCCTCCTTTCACAGATGAAGCTGCTCTGGTGGACATAGACTAAGAGCTGCCAGAGGTTAAGTGTGTGATTGATGTTGGGACCCAGGCCTTGTGACTTCTTGTCCTGCTCTCTTTCTTTTATGCCCCAAAGTCCCAATGATGAGCAGGAACAATGATGCTTCAGATCCTTCAACAGACTAGCTTTGGCAATCTGAATCGTGCTGCGCATGTCCCAACGCTGGCAAGGCGCTCTCAAATAGAATGACACTCATGCATAGGAAGACTCTTCAAGCCCAGAAGAAAACAGACAGAAAAAATCCACTTCCTGATTTCACTTCTGCTCTTTCCCCTTTCCTGAAACACCACCACACATGATTCCCTGGGTTTATGTTTACATTCAGCACATAAAAATGAGATGGCAAACGGAGGTGCAACAGAAGACTCCCAGTGCTGTGCATGCAGGGGATTTGGTCACGGGCATCCTGGGAAGAGTCTAGGGGACAACAGAAGTAGGTATACAAATGTGGAAGAAACAGTTGGGGCCACGTGTCCATTTTAAACAGTTCCNTAGACATCCACTANGNATTACTTTATTTATAAAGAAAAGAGAAGCAAAGGTATTGTATTTTAGGTTGAGCTCTAATGCCCATCTAATCCAGTCTCTTTTATNCATTCACATTAGTGNAAGTCTGTGGTATAAGGATGGCTATGCTAATAGGCAAGAGGAAGACTATGATGCCTAGCATGTGTTTCTACAGCTATCCCTCCAGCCCACAGTGTGTGCATCTGTTTGTCCCTCCACCCAGGAGTTGAAAATACTTGAAAAAATTGTCTCTACTGAACACAAACATAAAGACTCTTTTGATCTTGTCATGACTCCCAAATCTACACAATGTCATAACTACTTCCATAGCATTTCCACTATATTAGGTATTGCAAATAACATGAGTTAAAGTGTGTGGGAAACTGGCATGTTGACACACATCTATAATCCTAGTACTTAAGAAACCGAGGCAGAAGGATTGCTACCAGTTTGAGTGCAGATTAGGATGCTTAGCATAGTGAGTTCCAGGCCAGCCTGGGTTACACAGTGAAACCCTGTCTCAAAAACTAAAAGAAATGAAAGTATAGACAGGGCCATAAATGCATACATATATGTAAACACTGTATCATTTTATGTAAGGGGTTTACCAACCCAAGGTTCTGGAACAAACTAATTTCCCATGGGCAATGAGGGCCAGCTTCCATTACAACTCCCAGGTCACACTCCATCACCAAAGGAAATCAGGGCAGGAACTCAAAGCAAGTGCCTTGAGGTAGGAACTGAAGNAGAAGCCACAGAAGAAGCTGNCTACTCCCTCCCTCCCCNATTTTCTCAGTTTGCTCTCTTACACAACTAGGACCACTTGCCTANGGGTGGCACCACCCACAATGGGCTGGACCCTCCCCCATCAATCATTGATCAAGAAAATACCCACAGGTATAGAGGCATTTACCTAGCTGAGGTTCCCTAGTCTCAGATGANACTAGCTTGTGTCAAGTTGACAAAAAACTAACCAGCACAAGGAGCAATAACCCTGGACTGAAGGTCAAGGGTTCTCCCTTCTGGCCCTGAACTTGCAAGGCCTTTTAAATTTGAGTCTCCAAGATGAGATACTNATNTACCCTGTCCCTACATTGGTCAGAGTTGGCATCACACTCCAAAGAACACCCCAATGCTGTTCTCTTGAATTTTAAAANGAATGATCTTGTCCTAATATTTCCTACTAATGGGTAATACTGTTTAAACAATACTCATTAAAAGCATGGTTCTCAAAGTCATACNATCTACCATATATTTAATANCTATGAATCTTTAGNGATATAATTTCTTTGTGTCTTTAGTTTATTCATTTTAGAAATAATGCTATGAATGACAACGCTTTTCCTATAGGGCTACTGAATTAATGTATTAATATATACAGAGTGCCTTAACTTAGTACCTGGTACCTAGTCAGCATTCAGTAAGTGCTACCTTCTCTCATATCTATTCCTCTTCACTGATTACCTGCTACTATTCTTCTTAATGTAAACATAAAAGTTCTTGATAGTTTGATCATGTATCAGTCTAAAGTTCAGGTTTGTACCATTTTCTCTGAAAGGTGATGAATATGGTACCAAGGGCATTAAAAATATTTTCCTTACACATTTTATGTTTATTTATTTATTTATTTATTTGTGTGTGTATGTGTGTGTGTGTGTGTGTGTGTGTGTGTGTGTGCCACAAAGCATGCGTGGGGGTCAGAGGACAATTTGCAGGAGTTAGTTCTCCACATGGGTTCCAGGGATTGAACTCAGGTTATTGGACTTGGTAACAAGTGCCTTTCCTCACTGAGCCATCCTACTACCATTGTCCAACTATTATCTGTCCACCTGGCTTTCTCACACTGTCAGCATGTGTGTGAACTCACTGTGAGCCTAACCTAGGGTTCTTCACTCTAGTTGGGCAGAGTTCAAGATGTTCTCTCTGGGCTTCTTTGTTCTTTGTCATTTCTAGCCAATCCCCTCACCTGCTGATGTACATCTATCTATCTATCTCTGTATCATCTCTATCACATATGTGGGTGACATTTACACCTATTTGTGATGTTAGGGATGCAACCCAGGCCTTGCACATGCCAGGCAAGCATTCTACTGAGCTACATCCCCAATCCCACTGCAGTTTTGACCAGAGTCCATTTTGACCCTTTCCCTGCTATGACTTCTAATCTTGAAACTGATCCTAAAAATCAAATGTCCTCCTATAATAGGACTTAGGATTAATCAGTGAATTTAGATATCACAGGGACCAAATTAGGCCCTTCAAAGTGTACAACCCATGACCACAGGCAGTGAGTAGAGGGTGCATGTCCTCCATAGCTTGTTGAACATTTGAGGGCACCCATTTCCTCTTGGGAATGCTTGCATATCCAGCAACTAAAACAATGGCTAATTTTCCTCCACAGCCAGACCTAATGGACTCAATATGATTCTCCAGATAGGTTGCCCCCCTCTCACTGTCAGACATCGGGAACTCCAAACTAATAGGGTTAATCCAGTGACAGATGCCCAGAGAACCAAGCACTGACCCTTTAATGGATGGGCTCTTTTTAACCCATCAAAAACCTTTTAGTTTCATTTGGCTTAAGCATCATTAGGAAAAGAGAGAAAGAGGTTAATGAGTCCTTAACAGGGCCTGGAGAGAAGCAGGCCATTTGATTCCCCCTCCTCCCACTGGATTTGATTTCCTTT
>LZPO01027544.1:79186-111014 GCA_001675575.1 Neotoma lepida
CTATTTGCCTTTTTTGCTGTTTATAAACACCTGCAGTCACTTAGAGGTGTCCAGCCCTGTCAATCTGGCCAACATTTGTAGCTGGAAATAAGAAAGTCATTCCAATGTTCTACAGCCAGGNTGTGCCTCTGCCCTTAAGGAGCCAAGAATGATGGGCCTGGCTAGTACTAGGGTGGGAAAAAGTCACCCCAATGGGAGAGGTGGCTGCTCCACNTTGGGACTCTACAAGGCTGTAGCCTAACACGTGCTAGAAGTTCCAGTTTTCTTGTCTAGGGACTGTCACACTGTCCTTATCCCAAAGTTCAGTATGACTGATGAACACTAGTTTAAAACATACTGTAAAACAGTTCATAGTCATACTCTATTTTTTAGAAACCAAAAATTGAAAAGAAATCTCTTGGACAACCAGTTGTTTACAAAAAAATTCCCAGTTTTATTTTTAATATCAACTAGATTTTATTTACAAAGTTTAGGTAGCTGTTATTGTTGCCAGTATAGAAATGTGCTGTGCTGGTTTTTTGGGGGGAGGTACGTTGAGATAATGTGCTTGTGTTTGGCCACTTAAAACATGGGAAGTGAGAATGATCTATAGGAGNAAAAAAGATCTCTAGCAATATGACAAAGAGAGAATTGCTACATCACAGAAACATATTTAGCCAAGATANCATAAAATGAACAAGGACAAAGTTAAGCACCAGAAAAGGGTTGGTAAATCTACCATGTGTTTTCCTTAAAGAAAAGAAAAGTCTAGAAGGAGCTGGAAAGACGGCTCAGAGGTTAAGAGCTAAGAGTCAATACTGCTTTTGCAGAGGACCTGAGTTTGGTTCCCAGTACCCACACCAGGTAGCTCATAACCACCTGTAACACCAGCTCCAGGGGATCTGATGCCCTTTTCTGGCCTTCATGGGCACTGCACTCATATGTACACACATGATAAATAAAAACAAAATCTTTCTTTTTCAAAATCTGGAAAATAACATTTTCAGGAAATGCCCCTTGGGTCAAATGAGATGTCCATACATTGGAGGAGAAACCCGGGGTCTCCGGGGTCTCCAGGGTATGCTTAGGGCAGAAGAACCTGTCCTGAAATCACTGTTTCAAAAACAAAACTAGTGTAGTATAAGAGAATAACCAGAAACTTGGACATGGTGAGATTAGAATGCTATATGAGCACCAACTAAATGCTGCATATTCGATGAGCATATTGTGAAGCTGTGGTTCTCCAGGGTAAGGATGTTCCTGAGTAGGACTATACAATCCTTTGCACACATTTCCAAAACCCACAAACTGCCAGGAAACAAACTTTTCTTAACCTATTTGNTGGCAAGCTCATCTTTTAACTCAAGGGTATGTTTTACTATGTCTTCCACCTGGCAAGAACATTCACCTTCCTCTTTCTTTCTCCTCCTCCTTCCTCCCCATCCTCCTTTTCCTTCTTCCTTTTCCCCCTTCTTCCTTCTTCTCCATCCCAACCCACCCCCGACAGGGTCTAGTCTCATCTAGCTGAGGTTGGCCTCAAACTCCCTATGCTGCCAAGGCTGATCTTGAATTTTTAAAAGATTNTCTTTATTTAATATGTATAGATGCTTTGCCTGCATGTATGTCTGTGTACCACATGTGTGCCTGGTGTCCNTGGAGGACAAAGAAGGTACTGGATCTCCTAGAACTGGAGTCACCATAGAGACAACCACCTGTAACTGCCATATGGGTCCTGGAAATCAAACCTGGGTCCTCTGCAAGAGCAGCTGTTCTTAACTGCTGAGCCATCTCTACAGTCCCTGACCTTGAATTCTTGATTTTCTTCCCCNTACCCCACCACCACCATCAAATGCTGGNGTTACAGACACACACTACCACTTCCTGCAACATCTGTGTTTTTGCTCAGGGAGAGCCATCTCTTTGATGCCAGCCCNGCCTGGTNAGGGTATTAATTCCCACCTNGGACCAGCACTTAATCACTTATCTGGAATCTGAGAAATTCTGAGTTGAGAGATTCTGAATCTGGAAGCACTGGGACCCTCAAGATTCAGGTATGCCCTGCCAGTCAGCATTCTTTTATTTATTAGTACTATGAACCTAGAAAACTCCATGATGCATAAGAAATGAAATTATAGACTTGTCCTCCACTGATCTTCAAGAAGTGTGCAAGAAACAATTCTTATCTTTACTCCTTTCTTCTTCCTCTCTCCAAGCCCATTTGTTTTCTGATGGTGAGCCAAGGCAACACCGAGATTATAATAAATGACACAAAGAAAAGGACACCATCACATGCTCATTTCCTTCCCACCACATGCTTGCCCAGGTGTGGAGAGAAGGAAGGCTCAGGGAAGCTGATGGCTTGGAAGANGTCACCGAAATCTCCCACTTCGGGACTCATGCATCTGTGAAATCTTTGTCATTGCATTTGACATCTGCAGACCAAGGAAAACATCTGGGGACTCAGAGATTATTTTCCTCCATGGGATTCTGGATTTTGGACATGTACCATGGGCTAACACTATCTTAACACATTCATGAATTATTTATCCTTCATTTCTGATGCTAATTGCTCAATTATATGGGTATTCTTAGTGAATCTAATTTTCCTGGGCTTCAAGGAAATTCCTGTGAACTTCTCATTTAGTTGTAAATGCATAAAATGCAAAACAAGTTAAGATTTCTTTCCTTAGCCTGTTATTTCAGACAAACAATTTTACTCAGAGAGCCAGAGAAAACAACTGATTACTCCCACAATGTCAGCCTTTAGCTTGGGAATCCCAACTCANAAAATCTGACAGTGTCATGACCATGAACCTCTGTGCTTTTCAGAGTTCACTCAAAATGTGATACTGAGATTAAATCCACATTTAACAAAAGAGTCACAACATAAAGTTCCCTNCTTCCTGTATAGCTGAACAATTTCCATAGGATTTGAATGGTATCAACTTGCAAAAAAANTAAATCAACTTGTTTTTGCACTTTGAAATGTAAATCACACACCCAAATGCTCAAATGGACTTCCCTGAACAAAACAAAGCTTTCTAGAAACGNTCATAACTTTTCTGTGTGAACACTTCACTCCGAACTCTCAGATTCTCCTCCCGTTGAAAGCTGTCACTCNTGTGACAGANTCACGCTGCTTCTCAATTACTCATGGCTCTCCAGGTCATTTTCAAATCATGGGAAAATGCCACACACACCCTCTTTCTTTTAAAACAAGCGATATATGAGAATCATATTAATTTCAATTCACTGAGATGAGAAGTATGCTTCAAGTTTAACATATGATATTTTTCCCCCTTGGGAAACTGCACTAAGGGAATTGACATGTTGACATGTGATAGAACTNGTTAGGTTATGAAAGCTGTATCCTAAATGTAAGCCATTACTAACATAAATATCTATGTTTCTGTTTTTGTATTCACTTCTTANCTAAAATGTCTCAGCAAACCTATTTCTCCAGCCAGAGGAGAGTGGCAACTATTTTCTCTTCCATGGCAATTCAGAAATTGTAGGAGGCAGATATGACAGTGCCTGTTTGTAATGCTAGCACTCAGGAGGNTGAGGCAGGGGATCCTGAATTCCAGGCCAGCCTGGGCTACAGAGTAAGACCCCATAATAACTTCCCCTGTCCCTCCCCCAAATATCCATTTATATGAAAATAGACACCAAATGATCAAAATGTCTAATAGTGACTTATAATACCTGAATTTGCTGACTTAGATGCAAATCATTTGTGTAAATGAAAAGCTATGGCTCTAGTAATCTGCAAACTTTGATTTGTAGTTGTGGTGGTTTGAATGAGAAATGTCTCCCATAGGCTCATGTTGTTGTATAATTGGTCCCCAGCTGGTGGCACTGTTTGGGGAAGGTACAGCCTTGATGGAAGAAATACATCACTGGGGGTGGGCTTTAAGGGTTTCTAGCCTTGACCCACTTCCTGGTCTCTTTTTCTGCTTCCTGTGTGTGGATGAACATGTGAACAGTTAGCTCCCTGACCTGCCACCATGCCACGCCTCCTGCCATGATAGCCTATCTGTCTGGAACCAGAAGCCAAAATAAACTACTCCTTTTTAAGTTACTTTTGGTCATGNTATTTTATCATAGCAATTAAGAGTAAGCAATATAATAGTGTTGTTTTAGAGCTATCAGCCCTCAACCCTAGAGAGTGNGCAAGAAGATAACTGTCTCATCTTTTCAAAGATAGCCATCGATATGAATGCACAGATCACGTTTTAAAGATGTGTACAAGAAAATGGGATCTTTCTTGTCTTTTCCGGGAACTTCTAAGATTCTTGCTCAAGCCCATGACTTGCATTCTCTGGCTTGACTAGAAAGACTTTAAAGCCTAGAGTTTTCAGAGACCAGTAAGCCCATTTTAGTTTACATCAATTACTAATGCACTTTCAAAGGGNGCAGACCAGATTTCAAGNGGAAAGAAAAAGCAAAAGCAAGAAAACACTGTTTTTTGTTCACCAGAGTTCTCACTAGACTAGTGACCACGCAGCCCCATGGTTTATAGAAGATAAAATATTAAAAGGTCATTATGCTCTTTGCTTTTAATTGCTCTCCCAGGGACCTAAGGACATGTGGCTGCTGGGAGTTAGTGGGAATGCTTCAGCATAAATAAACACTGCGACTCCTCATTTGAAAATCAACCTCGTGTGCTAATGAGGGCTGCTGCTTTTCTCTATTGATTGAGCAATACATTGCTCTATTTCCAAAGGCAGGGTTTTCTTTTTGAAAAGAAACACAAGTAGAGCCCCACAGATGCTATCTCAGGGATACAGTAAGATTTCTTCCCAACCACCAATCCCCCCGGCCCCATAAGCTCAGATTCTCTCATACAGACNAGCATTTAATTGTGTAAGATGGTATTATAGCTTGAATTTGAAATGCCCCCCACAGGCTCATGTTTGGAATGCTTGGTCCCTAGATGGGAGATGGCGGTGCTATTTTGGATGTCTGGAAACTTAGGGAAGCAGGGTCAAGCTGAAGGAAGTAGGTTGTCTACTGGGAGAGGGTTCTAGGAAGTAAATTACCCGGGCTACCTCCTGTCTGCTTACTCTAAGCCAGGTGTGGACACTTTCTCTCACCACACACACCTACTACCAGTACATGGGGCCAAACAATCATGGCTCTGAAATCTGAGCCCAGATGAGTCCTTCTACTCTTTGNTTNTTTCTGNCAGGTATTTTGGTCACCATAGTACAAGAACTGGTAACAATGTCATATGAGCTAATTCTCAGNTAGTCAATCAAAATCTCCNTTCTTTTCCTTTCTGGATTGTTTTTCTGGACTGCTGAGCCTGTTAGGGCTTCCTACCTTTCCCTACCTCTGCAGTGTGTGGAGGAATTTGCTAAATGGAGAGTCCACCAGATAGACATAGTGTAGTTCATGGATCTTTATATGGAATTTCTTTACTCTGAGTCTTTTTCAGCTGGCTTACGGATGCTAACACAGCTTGTGTTGCAGGAACTTGCTTTAGTGATTAACATCAGCTCCTCTAGTCTTCTGTAACAAAGGTATTTCCAGGTCCCAGTAGACAGCCCAGGGCAGCAGAGCTTTGGTAATTCCATTTTAATAAAGCTTGTTACTAAAACATTCTATGGAACAGATGTTTTCACTTGTCCCAGATGACTCTTCCCCTACCCCCAAATAAAATCACTTTACTCTAATCAGATCACAAATAAAAATACCATACAGCTAGTTTAAGGAGGCCACTCAAACACTTGTCAAACTGGGGACACCTCAGTATATTTTGTTCCATGCAGCTCTGATGGCCATTCTNAAGTGACGTTGCTTAGCTTCATGTTTTACAATTTCACTATCAATTACATTTTATTCACTTATCTATCATAAAAAAAGACAAGAAAAACTAGAACAGAATGGAAACTAGAGCGGAAAAGAAAGTCATAACTGTACAGCCTCTTTCATGAGTCATGTGTCCTTCTGGCCTGTAGTGTACTGAGGATTCCATATGTCAGAGGTGCTGTCATTTGTGACATCAATGATTAATGGTGTTTCAGCTTTGAAAAATGTTTAAGATTATTATCATAATTTTTGTTCTGTGACAGAGTACTACACTCCACAGCCCAGGTTGGCCTGGAGCACGTGTGTGTGGTCCAGGCAGGCCTTAAGTTCAGGGTGGTCCTTCAGCTCCAGCCTTCCCTGATGCCAGGGTTACACACACAAGCTTCCATGACCAGTGGAAAATAATTATTTAAAAAGATGTTTCTATCACATTTCCAGAAAGATGCAAAGAGCTATTGAAGGTGAAGATGTGGTGATTCTCAAGATTAGTATGAAGAGATGGGTCAGTGTGGGGTTTAAATAACTTTCCCTTATGAAAAAATGTTCCCAAACAAAAATAAAAACAAGTTATCATTCCTAATGGCTTGTTCAGTGAAGTACTGTGATTATCTTCTGTTAGAATTGGAATCTCACTTGAAAGTTTGGATTCCCAGCAGGTTGATTCAATGGGTGTTGTTTGTTTTTCAATGATTTAGCAAGAAATAGATATTACTTTTCTACAGTAGCTCAAGGATTTTAAAAAAGATATTAAAGAAAAACATCCCAAGATGGGTTTGGGAGATGACTCAGTGATTGAACCACTTGCAGGGATGAGACCTGAGTTCAGATCCCGGCCACCCAGGAAAAGAGTCAAGCATGGTGCTATGTGTGGGGGATCCCAGCTGAGAAGAGGAGGCAGGGGGATTGCAGGATTCAGTGGCCTCACTCTAGCTCATCAGTGAGAGATTCTGTCTCAAAACCTAAGGTGAAGAGCATGGAAAAGGGCACTTGACATAGACCTCTGGTGTCTAGATGCACAATGCACACATGTGCCTTCGCACATAGATACGTATATTCCACATACAAAAAGGGCCGAGCAGTCGAGAAACTGGGGCAAGGTAATGAACAAACCTTGTCTACATAACAGGCAATATCTGCTAATGTTGATCTGTGATGATTACATAGAGACCTTTTGGTTTTATTCTGTATCGGGCCCACCCCACCTAACATTAGCTCCTATAGCTGCCCTGATTGATAGCTCGGAGGCTATTCAATTGTTTTCAGACAGAAATGCCAACTCTGCTCACTTCCTGAATGGTGACACACGTGATTTGTTTTTAAACATGAACACACATCAGGAAATGAAACAAGATTATTTGTGCTGTGCTGAGGAAAATAGTACAAGTGAGAAAACATTATTTTTAGATAAGACTATTTCCCAACCCTTTAATGATAGCATACAATTTGTCTACCCCGTGTCAGCCTATCAACACACATGGCACATATTTCTCACTATCATGGGTACTATTTACTTAACTGTCTATATCTCAGCCATTGGTTCTCAGCATTGCTAACCCAACATTTCATCATCACATTAAGAATGCTGGTTGTGTAGCACACACCTTTAGTCCCAGCACTCGGGAGGCAGAGGCAATCCCATCTCTGTGAGTTCAAGGCCAGCCTGGTCTACATAGTGAGTTTCAGGACAGTCAGGGATATAGAGAGAAGCCTTGTCTCAAAAAACTCTAAGAAGAGGATGTGAGTATTTCTATTGACTGAAAGGAGAAATAGGCAAGAAAACCCTTCGGGATGTACTGAACAAGAAAAAGAGAGGCTCAAAGAAGAACCAGAAGGGCCCGGGAGTGGCACAGCAGAGCTGTTCTTGTTCAGGGCTGTCTCCGTATCAGCCTCTTCCTATGCACACTAGGTCAGCATTTCCAGCCTCTCCCACTTGCAAACATAACTTCCTTCCTCGTGTGCTTCAACGAAGGTGTTCTTATGGTTTGTAGGTTTTTAATACTCACTCTACACAGGTAGAGTCAGATGACACTTGATGAACTGTCGAGTGTAGAAATGCAGTGCCCAGGGCAAGATAGGCTTCTAGGAGGGGACAAATTCAAGACCCTCAGAAGACTTACTTTGACTTTTAAAAAATTTATTTTAATATGCAAGTTTGTATACTACATTAATGCAGTGCCCTTGGGGGCCAGAAGAGAGTGTCTAATGCCCTGGAACTAGAGTTATAAATGATTGTGAGTTGCCATGTGGATGGTGGGAATCAAACCTAGGTCCTCTGGAAGAGAAGCCAGTGCTCTTAGCCACTGAGCCATTTTTGCAGTCCCAGAGTTACTTTGGCTTTTGTGTGAGGTCATTAATTTGAAAGGCTATTTGACCACCTAGACTCTACGGCATCTTAAAATTAAGCCTTGGGTCCTGTGCTAAACATACAAAAACCTTCGCTGAAAGTCTGTATTTCTAAGCTTATTTTTTATTGATGTTGTTGAGGATAGCATATTTCTGGCAGGTAATCCTTACAAATTAAAACTATTCAGTTGCACACAGAACTAAGGTAAAAGAACCATGCCTTAACGACTAGTATCAAAATCTAGTTTCTACAAAACTAAAATATGCAAATGGCAAATCTAAAATGCCTGTTGTTCAGCTACCAAACCAATATGGTCAACTCCTGGTATGGAGAATCTTCTCAGAGGTGGCCCTCAAGAGGCACACATAAGAAATGAAACATCAAACTGGGCAGTGGTGGCACACACCTTTAATCCCAGCACTTGGGAGAAAAAAAACAAAAACAAAAAAAGAAAGAAAAAAGAAAAAGAAATGATGTGTTTTATTCCCAAATCCAAGCATATACTACTTTCTTGAGACTATTTTTCCTAATATTTTATTATTTATTTCCTCTCATGTGTGTAGTTTATTGATGTGTTCCCTCAGTGTGAATACATGTGCCTGCAGGCACATGGAAACCAGAGGTTGGCATCAGGGGTCTTCCCTGATTGCCCTATACCGTATTTTCATGAGACAGTCTCTGACTGAGGCTGAAGTTCAGTTCCACCTGGCTGCTTCGCCGAAGAGCACTGGGGAATCCTGCTGTCTTTGTCCCCATACCGACACCCAGTACTGGGGTTACACATGCATCATGCTGCTTTCAGTTTTGTATATGCTGAACTACAGTGCTCATGTTTGCACAGTCAGTGGCCCTGAGAATTCTCAAGAGTTATCGATCTTCAGCCTGCTTTAGAAAACGGTGTGTTATCAGGGACTGGCATGTCACAGCTCACCTCCGCATTCTGTGGGGTGAATTTTATGGGATGAGATAAGCTGACCTTGCATGAACTGTCTGACCTCCAGTTCTCCTGACAGCTACTTCTCTCTCTAGACAGCTGCAGCTACAAACAAGCCCCTAGCCAGCTCTGACCAATGAAACAGCCTTTGCATATCTGCTTTCGGCTAACACACTGCGTGCTGGAGCTGACAAAGGGACCATGAAGGACTATGGGGCCAAGCCTGCTCTTCTTCCTTCCTGGTGGTTAGCCTGTGTGGCTGCATTCCCAGCATCTGTGGGACAGAAGAGGTTGTTTCCAGTTCACACACACACACACACACACACACACACACACACACACACACTCCAGTCAGAGTGCTCTATTTGTGGGTTCTGAGTTGGCCAATGGAAAAATTTCTTCAGAGTAAGTACACCAGACACTGGCATCCACTGGATTTGTGGCCTTTCAACCGGTTTTCACAGAACTGCAGAAATCTTTTTTTAAGTGGGTGGATTTACACTTGTTGAAACCCTCAATTCTAATCCCAAACTCAGGTCGTAAGAAAAAAGCAAAGAGCAGATTACAAGCTAGAGTGTCTACAAACCAAGCAAGCTTCATTCAACAAATGAACTTCATTCAACAACAAGTAAATGAGGACTGGCCATATGCCAAGTTCAAGGTCTCCAGCTAAGGCCTTTCACACCTGTTAGATAGTGAAAATCTGACTCTCTCTACTTCCTGCCAAAGACTTGGGAAACCAAAATAAAGGAGGCATGGAGCTCCCTTTACAGAAAGCAGTCACACTGAGATAAAGGGGCTACAATTTGGACCAACAAGGAGTCAGCTAACTCTAGCGCACAGGCTCAAATTATACATCTCTTCTTGTTTTTGTATGGCCTGTGAATGAAGAGGAGGTCTTACATTTCTAGATAAAGAAGGGAAGAGAAAATGGAAGAAGGAACAAGAGAAAAGGAGGGAGAGGAAGAAAAACTCATGATACACGAGGATTTATATAACATTCAAACGTCTGTTTCCCTAAATAAAGTTTTATTGAAACACAACCATATTCCTTAGTTCTCCTACCACATGAGGCTCCTTTGACACTTGGACAAGGTGCAGTTCCTGGAGTGGAGACCATGTGACCTGGGGAAGCCAGGTATGTGGCCTTTACAGAAAAAGTTTGCCAACTATCATTTTAGATTTTAAAATATTTCTTTCCATTTAGCTGAGATAGATGACTGAGAACACGTATCTCAGGTTGGTTAAGGTACGTTTATAGATTAAAAAACCTTCAAAGATAGCAAGATATATGTGCTCTTGATGGGGGAAGAAATATGATTTGTGTCTGTGTGTGTGCAGGAACATCCTCCTACACAGGCCAGTGTATAGACCAGAATCGGACTCAAGTGACTTCTTTAACCACTTCCCTTACTCTTTTTGAGGCTGGGTCTCTCACTGAACCTGGAGCTCACCAGTTTGGCTGACTGGCTGACTGGCAAGTCCTAGGGGTCTTCTTGTCTCTGTCTCTTTCTGCCCCAGCACTGAAGGTACGGACAGACAGTTGGTATTGTGCTTTTGAAATGGATGCTGGGGCTTTGAACTCCGGGCCTCATGCCTGCATAGTAAATACTTCATCCCCTGTACTGTTTCCCCAGATCTGATGTCTATTTCTTGTTGACATTGATTTTCTACCTTTATCCCAGTAGGCCAGAACATTGTACCTTTTTCTTTTCTACTTTCTTTTTCCACTGTGGGGGTGGGGGCTATAACTGGTCTCATATGTGTCAGGCAGGTGTCCTCCCACTGAGCTATAAGCCCCAGCTCTTGAAACCACATGGCTGGATGTTTTGCTTTCTTGGCTATATAGCCATTTCTTTTACAGAAAAATCTTGATCCTAAAGAATGGGCTGTCCTGAGCTTTTCCCAGGAGACGTTGATAAACCGTAATCCTGGAAAATGTCTGCCTATGAACAGTTTGTTTTGCTGAGGGCTAGCTACAGTCCCCTGTGCTCTGAGGGCTCCATGTAGCTCATGAGAGACTGGGGACAAATTCAGCCATGCTGCCTTGTGTACAGTCTTAATGAATGAATAATAGGATTCAAGCTAGTAGTGCCACAAGATTACTCACACTGTCCTCAGCAGTTAAGTCTGTTTTTTTTTTCTCAACACAGCATCTTTCCATGGAAGGCAGACAGGAGTGTATTTCTATGCTGTTACTACTCCCCCTTGAAAGTCAGTAACTAAATTGAGAGGAAAAAGATGTGCATCTATCTCCTTGTTAGAACTGTCAGGTTATATGCGACCAAATTTACATCCCAGGAGTGATTCCTGGTTCCCCAGAGACACATGAGAACAACGGCCATTGGAAACACTGGGCTCTGAGCTCAGCTTTTCAGTAGCCCAAAGGAGGTTTGTTTAGTAACAATACTGTCCTCACTACCACTGTGTATGCCCTGCCTGACTGCTTGTTCAGTTGACAGTCCAACAGTTGGATCTCGCCAATTAATACACCACCCTCCTACAAGGTACATGCAAGGTAGTTTCTTTAAATAAAAAAGCAACAAATATATTTTTAAGTCAATAAGAGAACAACTTCTGGGGACTCACCTAGAGAAATCTCCTTTTGCTTCCTGTGAAAGAAAAAAGATGAGTGAAACATAATGGATCCATAGTTAAGAATGAAAACTTACGTCCTATAATCATGGCTACTTCTCTGCTGACTAAGATAAGACAAGCTTCCTACTGCTATCACCCTGTCCTCTCTGGATTCAGTGATGAGGAATGTTGAGCCAGATGTGGGAGAACATTCCCATAACTGTAATTCCCAGCACTTGGGGTGCTCAGGTAGGAGGATGAATTTGAAATGAGCCTTGGTTGCATAGTGAGACCCTGTCTGGTGGGTCAGAGTCGGGGTGAATATATACATATGCCACCTGAATGGAAGACACAATGTAAACTTTACAAAGTTATATATAAGTTTATATTTCAACGCCCTGGTCTAACTAAATGAGGCTTAAAACTTCTTAACTGAGCACATATCTGGATAAAATTCTCTCTCCTTCTCTCTCCCTCCCTTTTTCTCTTTCTCTCCTTTCCTCATACATACACAAATTCTCTCTCTCCTCTCTTTCCTCCCCTCCTCCTCCCCACTCTCTTTCACCCCTCCCTCTCTTCAGTTCCCCCTTTTCTTCTTTAAAATCTCCCCCCTCAAACCCCTTCTCTTCCAGTATCTTCCACCCTCCCTTCCTTTCCCTTGAGACAGCTGCAGTCTGCCCTCCTGGCCCAACCTCCAAAGCAGCTGGGATTACAGGTGCATGCCACTGTGCCAGGCTACAACAGTCTACTTCTTCTGTTACTTTTGGAATGGTGAGCTCTTTCCTAATTATACTGTTGGAATCGGAAGCTAGAGGCCATGTGAATGAACATCGATGAGTGTGGTAGATCATTTTAGACACAAGCAGCACACAATAAACACTTGTTAAAAGAATGATAGTGCTTCAACTCACCCTGCCAACATTAGAGATAATACTTGTGATATTTTGTTTGTGCTCTAACAGACAAAGCTTGCCTGGAGGTCAGAGTGAGGAGCTAGCCACTAGTTAACCATAGAGGTCAGGCAGTGGTGGTACACACCTTTAATCCCAGAACTTGGGATCTCGTGCCTTTGATCCCAGTACTTGGGAGGCACATGCCTTTAATTCCAGCACTAGGGAGGTGGAGACAAGAAGTGATATGGGTGGGCAGTGAGAGGAATATAAGGCAGGAGGAGACAGGAGCTCACCCCCTTTCAGGCTGAGTTGTTGGTGAGGTAAAAAGTGGTTGTGGCTTGCTTCTTTGTCTCTCTGATCTTTCAGCATTTACCCCAATATCTGACTCCAGGTTTTTATTTTTAAGAACAATTAGGATTCGTGCTACAGATACTCCTGTCTGTCTGTCTGTCTTAAACTAAAGATTGTTACTTTGCATTTTTGGGGGAGAGGAGGTGATTCTTTCTAGGTATTCATTTGGTTTTCCTCAGGGCAAAAGAAGGTACCAAACTTAAGTAGGGTGCTTTCTTTTGTGTGGGGTTGGAGAATCAAACAATGGCAGATTAAACCCTCAAGGTCATATGATATACTGTCTTGAAATTTGGGAATAGTAAAAACCTCTAATTATGGCCATGGCATCAGCATTCCTAATACCTCCTTCATCTGTGGCTAGAAAACCTTAGAAAGTCAAAGAGTGGAGGTGGCTGCTGCGTGTGCACGGCAGCCACATTTCCTTTTGTGTATATGTAAAACAACTTACCTGTAAAATATAGGAAGCCAGTTCAAACACCACTTCACTGTCAACATCAATAAGTTCCTGAAAGGAAAAAAAAAAACAAACAAGGTGAGTCTTTTATATCTACTTAGTTTTGAATAATTAATTAATTAAAAACTTTAAAAATATAGATCTTGCAATGTAGTCCAGGCTGGCCTCAAACTCACAACCTTGCTGTCTCTGCCTCCTCAAATGTGGAGATTCTAGGCGTGTGTCACTGAACTCTTTGGAATTTGGTACTAAACAGCTCCCTTATAGCAACTCCCATGGAACAGACCTGGTCTTCCTTGGGAGTTCCCCAGAATCGCAAATACTTTTAGAGAGTCTTTGGTACTTTGGACAATTTCTCCAAGTGACTTCATCCTGAACACTCTCCAAGATCTTTTCAAAGAAACCTATGCATCATCTTCAAATCTGGATGAGGCAGTAGGGGTGGACCACGTCTAGCTTTGCAGACACCTGCTCATCTTCATTTTCATTTCATGTATATGGGTGTTTTATCTGCATGTATGTCTGCATATCACATGCACGCAGAAGGAGGGTGTGTGTGTGTGTGTGTGTGTGTGTGTGTAAGGGAAAGAGGGAGGGGAAGAGAGAGACTTTGTGCAGATACATATTCAAGGCCAGAAGAGGATGCTGGATCCCCTTGGGCTGGAGTTATAGATGGTTATAAACTATCATATNAGTGCTGAGAATTAAACGTAGGTCCTCTGGAAGAGTAGCCAGTGCTACTAACCACTGAGCCATCTCTCTAGTCCCAAACCTGCTCCTCTTATCAGTCACAGGAATACAGCTGCTCAATAATGAGAATTACATTTTTTATTTTTATTTTTCTGAGATAGGGTCTCATGTGTAGCCCTGGCTGGTCCAGAGCTCAGACCTGCCTCTGCCTCCCAAGTGCTGTGATTGAAGGGTTCACATCCATGTCCAGCCTCATTACAGTCTCTTTTGAATTTCTGCCTTAGCACTGGTAGTGAGGCCTCATTGAAAGAAATGTTACAATGGGGTCATGACTTGATTGGAAGTTAAACGAGGCAAGACTAAAAGTGCAGTTCCTCAGTGGTACCCAGCATGATTCTTTCATGTGCTCCAAGCTCAGGGTAGCTCATGGCTATCATGTGAATATAGAACTATAGTTTCTATCTTAATGAAGGTTCTAGTAGTCATTGCTAGTCCAGTGTCTAATTTAAATATTCTTTTGTTCTTTTAGGACTTCACCAAATGGTTTTAATGTAGGAGCATGGCCTTAAAAGAATAAAATCTTCTTGTTTTTTTTTTTTAAAAAAAATCCAATGTATGTTTTTGTCAAAACACAGACATAATTAGACTCTAAGCAGGAGCATTCACATCTATGCCAGCATGTGTTTACTCCAGTGGTCCAAGATGACATCATCTAGTGATGTCACAGCCAGTGTAGTTTGTATAAATGTACTCGATTCCTGCACAACAATAAAACTACTTACCACATTTGTCAGAGTACTCCCTGCCATGAAGCCACATGGGCCTGAACTTCTATGTTTGTAAAAACAGCACCATTGAGGCACTAATTAAAACATGTGCAAAAGTCTGTGTGTTTATCATATACAACTTGATGGCTTTGGAGGCAGGCCTGCACACTTGAGACACCATCACCACAATAAATCTGCCTGTTACNCCCCAGAATATCTCTTTTTGTGGTTAAACACTTGACATGACCTACCCTCTTAATAANCTTTTAAGTGAATGATGCCGT
The DNA here is from genome assembly GCA_001675575.1 of Neotoma lepida. NCBI lineage: Eukaryota > Metazoa > Chordata > Mammalia > Rodentia > Cricetidae > Neotoma > Neotoma lepida. The sequence goes on from LZPO01027544.1 coordinate 94,274, forward strand.
ATTATGCATAGCATGTAGTGTTAGAGACAAATCCAGGTCCATTAGCATGCAACAAGAAGTTAAGTGATGTCATTTTTCTACTGTCAAGATTGAGGAGAAATTTGTATCTTCATCTTTCCTGTCTCACCACTTCTCTTTTTTTGTTTCAAATAGGGTCTCGCTCTACAGCTCTGGCTGGCTTTAAACTGATGGTCATCCTCCTGCCTCAGCCTTTCAAATGCTGCGATTAAGACATGAGCCACCTTGCCCAGCACATCTTCATTTTTCATTCCCTAGCATCTCTAGATCTGATAGTGAGTGGCTGGACAAGAGGAAAAGCTAGGAGAGACCTAGAGACCAGTTAGCTTGACANNATGCTTTTCATTAAGGATGGATATCCAAAAACATGATGTGGCTTGCCTTAAGTCATGAGGACCACAATGGCAGTTATTGTGCTGGGAACCACAACTTCTCTAATATATGACCTCATTTAGGACNTTCCCCCTCCCAAGTTAATAAGGTCTCAGTTCCAGCCAGCACATTCTCAGAACAATATTTATAACTGAAGTTAGCATGAAAAAGTGATTTAAATTAAGAGTTATTTGAACTACAAGCCAAACTCTGATATATGGAGTTTCTTTTTTTAATTAGTTGGGGGGCATCCAAAATTGTCTGCCATAATTCATGGCAGTATATTTGAACAGTATTGCATCTTTTGAAGAAGGGATATCCTCTTGTTCTCTCAGGCCAAGGAATTCCAAATAGATAAGACAGTTGCTACTGAGCCACTTCAGAAGTGTGGCTCATGAGAACCAACAGCCATCTAAGAACCATATGGAAGAATGGGGGACAACCATTCTTTATGCTTAACCAGCCACAGGAGCTTAACGGCCACCATAATTCATCTGCCCTGTCAGAGCTGGGATGCAGGAGAATGTTTGCAATGGCAGTTGTGGGATTACCAGCTCCCATCAAAATGTAAGTCATACAACAGAGTACAAANGCTTTCACAGGAACTCGGTCCAGTTTCCACAATAGATCATCATCACTACTCTTGCTTTATTCATTTCTTTTCCCACTGATCAGCTTGCTAAAGAGTGCACAGTACTTGAGAGCATATTGGTTGGTGTGTGTGTGTGTGTATGTGTGTGTGTGTGTGTGTTTGCATGTGTGAGCCCTTCTGTTAAACATTTACACCTATGATGCAGCAAATGGTCAACAGTGGGCTAATGGTTAACACCATCTGGGAGGCTTATCTCATGTGTAACTCAAAATCAACCACTGGCAGACAGCCCTATGCAGGAGCATACTGTGTGACTGATAATTTGATTCATTTGCTAGATGTAAGCGTCTGTGTGAGGAAGCAGAGGTGGGGGAAAGGAAGGAGGGCCTTTTCTTTTGCACAACCCATTATGTAGTCCCAGGAGGTCCTGTAGNTGAATATTAACCACAGTGCTCTACCGGTTACAGTGAGGCTTCCAACAACACAGTCTTAAATGTCTGGCCTGGTTTAGGCAAGTTCTCTCTCACTGTAGCTGTCCTTAGGGTAAGTGCAAACAAGGGTGAACTCTCCTTTTCCCTCCAGGTGAAGAGACTATAAAACATCCAGTCAGAATGTGTCCAACAACAGAGGAAAGGGAGGCAGGAGGAGATGCCCCAGACCCTGCACACACTACAGATCTGATGGAGAAGGCTGTGTTGCTACTTCTTAGGATTCCTAGCTAATATTTATTGAATTTAACAATCACTGGATGTCCCCAGAGGAGTCAATCTAGAGAGTGTATATATAGGAACCAAACTTAGAATGGTAGGAAGACAAGTTCTTGATTGTTGAGAAAAGACTTGCCTATTCTCCAAGTTCAATTCCCTAAGCCCTCTCTGTATAGTACTTTTCTCTATCTTTTGTTTTAATATCCTTGTTATTTCTTTATCACAATTAATAATCTCCTTTGCATTTCTTTCTCCCAGGTGATTACATCTTTAAGATTTTTCTGTAATGAAAATCTTTGATTTTCTGTTCACTTCCAGAGTTTCCCCTGAAACCTGAGTTCACTGTAGAGGAGTTAGCAGAGGTCCCAGAGATCTTCCTCTCAGGTCCCAGCTGCCACATGACATCAAATATGACTCTACCTTTCCCTCAGCTGGCTTCCCTGGCAAGCCAGAGGTGGCCTTCTTCATGTGCTTTTCCAGCAGAGAAAACAAACTGACTGACCAAGAGAACAAAGAGTATACAGCCCCCTCCCCCAATACTTTCCTCAGGCTCTGGGCTTTCCTTTGACAGAAGGCAAAATGCGGATGTGTGAGGAGAGGGAGGAGGCTCTTCAAGAAAGAGCTGAGTGGCTTCCACCTGGCCATCTGCAAAGGCTGATGCTGTGACATTCTGTGGACTTATTCCATCCAAAGCTCTGTGCTGGAGCCCCGATACTTCCAGAGCCAGCTGAGGAGGGGGTTCTGCTGGGCCATTTTCTGAGCTAAAATCTTGCCTGGGAATCTAGGGTGGTGGAGGACANGTGATAATTTTACATTGAGAGGGAATGTCATATCTTTTGGCTACTGGGGCCATGATGTATGTATTTTGGGCCTCTGTTTCCCTTACTACTGAAGNATTGGTGTCACATCCTTTGATCCTTGGAAAATGGTATAGAATGACAGAATGTGGTTATCTGCCAGTGTGTACAGGCATGCATATGTGTATTCTCAGAGGGCGGATGGAGAAGATGGACNTCTTCCTTTTGTTCTGCGTTGCTTTATCTGAAGTGATGAAGAGGACTGAGGGCATTCATCAGCAGCTACATGGTGGTTTTCAACTATCTGGGGAGGATTTCCATCAGAGGATCTTGACATGTTCCAAACAAATACCCCCATGCAATGGGGCTTAGGGATACTTTCCCATCATCCTTAGTTGGTTCTTCCTTGACCCATGGTTCAGAAGGGTTGGCTGGTACTTTTCATGTTGTACCAAGAATGTCAATGGAGAGCATTTCTCTGGGATTAGGATGAGAAATTCCAACTTTCTCATACAACAAATGAGATGANTGCAATAGTTAGTGTTGATTGTCATCTTGACAGAGTGTAGAATTGCCCTGGAGATGGGCCTCTGGGCATGTCTGTGAGGAATTATCTTGATTACATTAACTGAGGTTGGAAGGCCAGCTCTGTGGTGGCACTATTCCATGGCTGGGATCCTGGACTGGATGAATGGAGAAAGGGGGTAACATCCATCCCTCTGTTTCTTGATTGTGGATGTGATGTGCCATTTAGACTTCCCTATTATGCTGGACCAAACTGTTGGGAATCTCTGCTCTGGTCTCACTACTCCCATTCCAGACCCCACCCCTCAGAAAGCCCACCAAGGGTCAGCTCCTCCCTCGGGGCTGCTCAAGACCACACCTACAGGGTATTTAAGATCTGGTTGCTAGACCTGCCACGTGATTTTCTCTCCTGCCTTTCCAAGAGGCACCCGGGAGTTGCTTTGCCCTGTTTATTAAACCTGCACTTATTAATTTGCCTTGGTTGGGTTATTGAATTGGCGGAGTTACCCACTACTGGGGGCAGGGGGGTGTTTTCTTATCACAAACCTTTGGATTGTAAGCCAGAATAAACCCTAAAGTTGNCTTTGTGAGAATACGTTATCACAGCAACAGGAACAGAAATGAAGACAATAATTAGAACAGAAACCATGAGGAACAACTCTAGGGAAGTGATCATGACATCAGCAAACTCCAGTCAGAATCCCTTAGTTGGTCACCTCAAGGGCTTTCCTTACCCAGTCACCATCTTTATTATTGCCCACAACACATGGGAAGATCATGTCTGGCCGTCTTCCTGAAGTTCACCACTACTCTCACCTGAAAGTGACTTCTAATCTTACCTGTGACTCCCAACAGCCCAGAAACAGCCAACATCACCGTTCTCCTCATGTTTCAATTACTTCCTTTCTGAACATGAAGAACAAGCTTTCTGATTCTCTTGCCGAATTTGGTGAGACATAAATATAGAGGCATCCAGAAACTGTCAACACACTGGAAATGCTATCTCAGTAGTATTTATCTCTTCTCACTGGCATTTATAGACAGTCCAAACCACAGTCTCTGCTCTTTGGTGTACGTTAGTATTGATGGTAGTGTTTAGCAAACTTTCTTATAGAGCAGTGCTGTGTCTACTGGTCACCATGCAGACAATGGTTGTAATTTATTACCACTGTAATATGAATGTTTACCTCTTACTTGGATTTATCTCAGTGTCTGGCTTAAATAGTATTTATAGACATGTCTTAAAGGGTGTTTTCAGGTGAGACTAGCATTTGAATCACTGGACTTAGACAGCCCTCCTGAAAGACAGTGGCTACCACCCAATTCCTTAAGGACCCAAAGATAATAAAAGGCAGAGGAAATCAAATGTCCTGTTATTTTTCCCTCTCACACTTTTGGAGAGGGCTGCTGAGATAGGGTCTTGCTGAGGCTGGCCTAGCATTTACTATGTAGCTCAGAGCAGCTTCGAACTCATGACTCTTCTTCCTCAGCCTCTCTTGTCCTGAGACTGCAGGTGTGCACCACCACACCCAGCTTCATTACTCACAAGATGAGTTAGCATATTCCATCTCACTTTCTCCTGGATGAGATTTACAATACTGGCCTCCCTGGTTCTCTAGACTGAGTCACAACTTTTCTGGGCTCTAGCTTGCAGGAGGCATATCTCAGATTTCTGAGCCTTCAGTCACACGGACCAACCCCTCACAGTAACTGTCCTATGTTTCTCTGTGGAGAACCCTGACAAATATGGTGCCTAGCATCAAACTTGGGGATGAGGGCGTATGTAGGTGACCTCCCTGGCTACCTTCCTGTGGTTGTATGGTTGCCATGCCTCGTTGCACAACTCTTAATGACTATATGGAGTTATGTCTGGGCATGGCTAAGACCTGAGAACTTGGATAGTTCCTCTTTGTCAGCTCTTTGCCAGGTCTTCAGCAGTCAAGTCAGGTCATGTCGGTCTCATGATCCACAGAAGTGCATTGCCATTGCCATTGCACTCACTGTAACTTCCCAGCACTGGAGCTTCTCGTGCTACTCACTGTCGACATTACCATCCTAAGGAACTGTTCTTTTCAAAGTCTGCTACACACTGCCAAGATCCTCATTTCTGAAAGGTTGAAAAACAAAGTCCTCTCTCGTCCCTCTTTTTATGCTCTTGGTCAGGCAAGCACATGCACTACATCTTCATCAGCCAAAATGACAGATAAGGACGGGGATCCCGTGAGTCTGAGGCTAATATTTATGTTGGTTTCTCATCTTGTAGGACTAGATTCTGGGCTTCGTTTCTCCCACCTACAGATGAAATGACATCACAGGTCCATTAACAAAGCTCTTTGAAGCTCTTCAATATAGACCATTGATTTCAGTATCAACAAGAGTGACAGCATTTGGACCTAAGAGGCCAATGAGGTTCAAGAATAATTAGTTAAACTATGCATATGTGAAGCTCCAGGATCAAGGCAGATGTCTCAGAAAAAAGGCTAGATGAGACTTTTCAATACACATAGCACAGGGGTTTGTTTTTGTATCGCCAATTTCCCCCTCCTTCTCTCACCATTCCCTTCCTTCTTCGGCTTCTGAAACAAGATCTCATGGAGTTCACACTGGCCTCAACTTGCTGCTTAGCCGAGGATGACCTCGAACTCCTGATCCTCCTGCCTCCATCTTCAAGTTCTGAGACTATAGGAGTACACCATCACATCTGGTTCCAGCTCTGTCTTTTTCTGTCACCATCTGCTCTGGATGAATACACTCAAGCACCAAATGCGGTGGGATCAGAAAGTCACCAATAAAAAGCAATTTTCTGTTCGTCAGTCATGTGTCTAGTCAGTCACAGCTACTGGAAGGTAATCATAAAACTCCACTCCAAAAAAAAAAAAAATGGGCATGCCACTTTCCTCTTGCCCAAGGAAGCCTATTTCACTCCGTATGTAGATGGAGACCTTGGGGCTTGGGCTCAGATAAGATTGGATGGTGATAAATATTGAGACAAGGTACAATTTAATTGTGGGCGCACAAAGTGTAGAAAGCTATAGGGTTTGATTATGAGGTTTATAACGACACACCAGCCATTCTGAGCAGCAAAACTTAGGTGACCCCACCCACAGCAAATAAATACCAACCGCTCTTCCAGGGAGTTGGAACAGAAGTTCTTTGGATTTAGGAGCCAATTTTCTTATCCCTCCCCAGTTTTGTGTGTAAAGCTCATTAAAAGTAAAGTTAAATCAAAAATGTTCTAATTTCCTTTGTACCTTTAGGATCCATAGATTTGTGGGAATCATTCTTTTTAAATGTTGAAATTTAAAATAACATTAAACATAGTAGATAAATATAGCATTGAATACTTTAAAAAGACATCAATTTATAATCTAACTTTTGTAGAGAGGTTAATGCAATGACTATTTTTTAAAAATTATTTGTTTTGCTGGGCAGTGATGGCGCACACCTTTAATCTCAGCACTTGTGGGGCAGAGGCAGGTGGATCTCTGAGTTCAAGGCCAGCCTGGTCTACACAGCTAGTTCCACGACAGCCAAGGCTCAAGGTTACACAAAGAGACCCTGTCTCAAAAAATGATTTATTTTGTGTGTATGCGTTCGCCTGAGTGTGCACCACATGTGCTCAGGAGCCCGTGGGGGTCAGCAAAGAGTACTGGATCTCCTGGAACTGGAGTTATAGGTGTTTGTCAGTCACCAAGTGGGTGCTGGGAACCAAGAGCAGCCAGTGCTCTTAACTGCCGAGCCATCTCTCCATGACTAGTTTTTAAACTTTCTCTGCCCCGCCACTCCCACCCCTGTCTCTCTCCTTCTCCCCCTCTTTTCCCCGCTCCCTCCCTACTTTCGGGCCTCAAATTTGCTAGGTAGTGGGGGATGACCCTGAGCTTCTGATCTTCCTGCCTCTACCTCCTGAATGCTAAAATTGCAGGTGTAGACCACTGCATTGGTTTATGTGGTACTGGGAAAGGATCCCTGGGTTTTGTTTATGCTAGACAGCATTGTACCCTAGTTGCCTATATTCTTTTCAGATAGATTATCATTATATAGTCTAGAATGACCTTCCTGCCTCAGTCTCCCCAGTACTGGGATTCTATGTACCACTACACTGGTTGCTATGCAAACTAATTTTTTTTTTTTTTTGAGACAGATTTCTCTGTGAAACAGCCCTGGATGTCCTGGAACTCACTTTGTAGACCAGGCTGGCCTTGAACTCACAGAGATCTACCTGCCTCTGTCTTCTGAGTGCTGGGATTAAAGGCATGTGNCACCATGCCTGGCTGGTTCAAACTAATTTTTGACAGTGATTTCAGTTGTCAGTGCAGAACTCAGAGGAAGGTAGGATTCACCTCACAGCCTGAATGAGGAAGAAGAACACAAGAGCCCATGTTTACCAAATCTCTCCTGCCTGCTGTGTGTGACAGGTGGGCTGCCTCCCACAGGGTGATTGATGGACCTCTCCAGCTGTCATAAGAAGTCACATTCAAAGAGGGAGGGGACCAGAGGGGAAAGGTTTGGTAGGACAATCTTGCTGGCCCACAAGTCTTCACCCAGGGATCACAGCATCTCATTGGAATTTTCCATGGAACTGGACTCCTAAAAGATGTTTGTTCATCTCCTGAACATAAATTTTCTCCCACTGCCCACCTGTCACCTTAGGCAGTTAAAACATGTGTGTTGTTGGACCAAATGAGGTGTCAGCAAGTCCACACTGCAGTCCTTCCTGTCTCACCTGAAGTGGGTAGTTATAGCCCTGCTCTCACATAGTTTCATCTATGTTGGGGATATTATGACTGTTTCCCCTGATTTTCTTGTAGAAATTACGAGGGTGTAAAGGAAGAAAAAGTGAGAGAGAAATTTTTTGTAGTTGTGCTTTCTCACCCTGGTAAAAGAAGGAAGGACGGAAGGAAGGAAGGAAGGAGAGAAGGAAGGAAAGAAGAAAGGAAGGAAGAAAGGAAGGAAGGAAGAAAGGAGGGCTGTCTCTTATACACATCTAGATGTGTATAAGAGACAGGAGGGAGGGAGGGAAGGAAAGAAGGAAGGAAGGAGGAAGGGAGGAGAAGAAAACCATGTTTGTAGCTCAGAAAAATAACAAAACAAATGACAGAAAACCACCTTTCCTGCCTGTCTGATGAAGGAGAGAAGAGAAGTGACTTCTCCGGATGCATGGAAGCTGCAGCAAAAAGTTTACACTCCAAAACGAGGCCTCTTTTTCTCCTAAGCCCTGGAAATTGTCATATCCCAGGTGGAAATGGCAGTGTACGTCCCTCACCCAAAGATTGATATTCAGGTCCCCATGGAAATAGCAGCTTGCCCCATTGGACCCTTCCTCGGTGCCACTGAGACACTATTCTGACCCATGTGTTCAGATCATCTCATTAGTTTTTCTGGCTCCCTTGTAATCAGGAACGGACAGACCGGGATCCCCTGCAACAGATATGGCCATCCAAGGTGGAAAGCAGCTGAGGATGACAATGGAGGCTGACCTCTGGCCTACACACACACACACACACACACACACACACACACACGCCACAGCAAGAGAGACCAGGGTGGGTTTGGGAGGCTGAAGGCTGGGGGGTGGAGGTGGGGATGCCATCCTACAGAAAAGGCAAAGATAGAAAAAGGACAAACAGAAGAAACAGCAAGTGGAGCATGTATTGTAATTAATGTAATCAAAATGATGAGATAGTATATTCCTAAAGCAATAATGGTTTTTTTTAAATTAAAAATTATGGGTGTAAATATGGAGGCTAGATATGGACACCAGGAGTCTTATTTTTATATCATATTTTTATTTATGTGTATGTGTGTACTCCATGCATATGCATGTACCCATGGAGGTGAGTAGGTGTTAGATCCCTGGGAACTGGGGTTACAGGCAATTGTGAACTGCCTGATGTGGGTGATGGGAACCAAACTGGGGTCCTCTCCATGAACAAAAACCACTTTTAACTGCTGAGCAATCTTTCCAGACCCTAAAATAGGATATTTTAAAAGAGAGAGAGGGAAGGAGGGAGGGAGGGAGGGAGGGAGAGAGAGAGAGAGAGAGAGAGAGAGAGCAGAAATGCAAATGTATTCTTAGAAGCAATATGTGTGTGTGTTTGTGCATGTTTGCATATGTGTGTGTATGTGTGTGCATGTGTGTGTGCATGTGTGTTAAGGTTAAAAATCAAAAGAAGCATTGAAAGACAATGCTGACAAAAACTTCCCAGAAAGTAGAATAAGAAGCCAGAAATGGGAAATGGGACATAAACCTGCCCTAGCTTCCGATTTCCAGACTTCCAAGAAGAGAGGCTGGGGATGAAAGAGGAGAAGATAACAAAGCAATAATTCAGGAAGAATCAGAGTCTCCAGAATGAAGGTATCCACCCAGCAGATCCTCCACAGAGTGTATCTATAAAGACCACACTTCTGAAATGTTAGATCAAGAGGAATACAGAGAAAAGCCCCACAGATCCAGCTGNGGGGAGATGGTACAGGGGGCACATACAATGGACAGGACAGTGGGCATTTCTACAACAACAGCTGACAAAGAAGACGTCATTCTACATTTCTATAGCTAATCAAACTTCTAAGTAGGCATGAAGGCGGGATAAAGACATTTTCAGACCCACAAGGACCCAAACATTTTACTTCAGGGTGTCTCTTCTCTAGATTTACTTGGGAATGCTGTCCAGGAGAATATGGTATAAAAATGGTGTAAAACCAACCAACCAAACAAACCAGGATCCAGAAGACAGATGACCCAATACAGAGCGTGGGTGGGGAAAGACCCAGTTAGGAAAGCGGCCTCCCACGAAGAGAGCAGCAAAGCTGGCCAAGTTCATGGAACAGGAGGGCAGAGGGTTCTAGGAGGGAAGCCTCAAGAGAATCAATGGCAGCAGCCGTCACAAACTGATGAGAGAGCTGATGAATTGCCATCATATTGGAACTGAATACAAGACTATATCTGGGAGTTTGTAGGAGTTGTGAGCAAAAAGCCAAGGCTACACAGAAACTAAACAAGTGATAACAAGGTAAGGAATCCCTTTAGGTAAAACAACTCATTGTCTAAAATAAGGAATCACAGCCATGGGACAATGCTTGGATTAGTCCTGTCATGCTGATGATGGTTATGGCTTCCACCCAGAAGTACGGTATCACCCTGAGAAAACTAGGGAAGGGAGCGTGGAGGTGCTACAGAGGACACCCCAATCCTGTCTATCTTATGAAGAGTTTACTAAATTGAGAGGCGTCAAATCAAGGAAGAACTGGGCCATTTGTTTAGAATTAAAGAGGCAAATAGTAGAAAGAACAGCAAAATGACTCAGAAGGGCAGGACTTGTGTAGCGGAAGAGATGGGTTCCTTTGCANAAGAAGCCTTTGAGAACCTTTGACTTCAATTGTTTTATTACAGAGTGTGTAGATGTGTGAACAGGTGTGGAGGTCAGAGGACAACTCGTGGGAATTGGTTCTTTGCTCCCACTGTGTGTCCTNGGNGTCAAACTCAGGTCGCCAGTCTTGACCACAAGCACCTTGACCTGCTGAGCCATCTTACCTGCCCCCCATTTTCCTTTTAAGCTGCCCCCTATTATGATACTAACAATAACCCCCCTCTCTTTGTGTTGTGTTGGGGATTGAAGCCAGGGCCTCTCACATGCTAGCTAGATTCTTCTGGCTGAGTTACACTCTGATTAAATCCAGTCCCTCTTTATTTAAAAAAAAAATACATTTAAAAATATTTTTCATTTGTTTTTATGTTGTATATATGAGTGTTTTGCCTGCATGTATGTATGTGTATCATGTGGGTACTTAGTGCCCAGGGTGGTCAGAAGAAGGCATGAGATCTCCTGAAACTGAAGTTACAGAGAGTTGTGAGCCACTATGCGGATGCTAGGAATCAAACTCCGGTCCTCTGTAAGACTAGCATATGTTCTTAATTGCTGAGCCATCTCTCCAGCTACCCTGCTCCCTGTCAAAAACAGATCATAATGTTTTAAGGTATGAATGGAAATAGGTCTGCAAGAAAGCAGGGTAAGTAGCTTATTTCATCTGAACAGTTTAGCTCTAAAATACCGTAGGAATTGAGTGTGGTGGTGCAGGCCTATAATTCCAGCTATTCAGGGGGCTAAGGCAGGAGAATTTAAGTTCAAGGACAGCTTGAACTAGATAGAGTTTTAAGCTAGCCTGGGTAACATAGTGAGACATTGTGTCAAAATGAAAAACAGAGAGTCCAGATATAGCTCAGTGGCAGAGTGCTTGCTTGACATAGGTAAGGCNCTATGCTCAACTTGGAGTCTACAAAATGCAAGCAAGCAAGTTTGGAAAGAAAAACACGGTAAGAGTCAATCTCCAAGAAACAGCAAGGGACCTGACACCAAACTGCTGGGTAAATCAATGTTTGGGGCAGCATCAATGTGACAAGTGAGTTATTAAGTCACCCTGCCTTCTGGGCTAATGTCTCAGCATACACCTGGTGCCATGTGGGTGGCACAGAAAATTGTAGCCAAGGAAAATGTATCAGAATCCAAATGATTTGATCAAGTGCATGGCACAGTGCTAAGTACTTTCCATGCTTTGTCTTAGGAGTATGTCCTAGAAGATGTGGGCCAGATTTGCAGTATCTTTGTTTAGTCAAAAAGGAAAATGAAGCTTTGGAGACATTTTGTGGAAGACAGACATTTTGTGGAAGACACCCATATTTAGCTGGTATGGGAACCCAAGTCTGTTGCAACAAAANCTAAGTATCTACAACTGTGTGGACGTCTATTATTGTTACATGTTGTTGAATGTGGCTAATTGGGCACACTGCTGTCTGGTCACTTCCAGTTCTTATGAATATCAGGTTCCTCCTTGGCAAAGTTTCACCTTCCTCAGAAGTTCTGAGGCTCAAAATGAATACATACAAACCCTGTTAGTAAAATCTGTCAGTGTTTGCAAATGAAAATATTTAGAAGACTGAGCTAAACAGGTGGTCTTCAGATTCTGTCTACACACGCTTTAGAGGANATCCTTGGTCATTTGTGGTCACTTTTGTGACCATGTTCCAGAACGGATTTTAAGAAGAGAGAGCTAGGGCTCTGGAATATTTTCCATCTTCTGTTTGGCAAGCAAGCTGATGCTGGGGTCACCGGGACTTTAAGTGTGGCCAGTTCTAGAGGCATGGCCACCTGCACCTCCTCTTGGGAAATTTGTAATATTTACTTCTGAAGATTTAATCTCCTTGATTACCCAAAGCTCAGCATGTATGACCAAGTGGAACCCAGCAACTCCAGGAAACAGCTTCCTTNCCCTTAATGCATGTGTGTGCCAAGCCCTAGTTTAATTGGTCAGAGTGCCCTTTCAACGGGCTCAGTGATAGCTGTTATATTAGCTCAAGTCTGCCACCTTGTGGACAGTTCTCAGTTTATTAGTTCACAACTTTTTAAAAATAGTGCTTGCCCATTTATTTAAAAAACCATCAGGTGCTCCTATGGTTTGTAAGGTATCTGGATAGTATTATTCTTTCCACTTTATGATGAGAAAATTAGGGATTAGCGGGAAAAAGAAATATGAAAGCACCTGGAACTACAATTAGCGTCTTTTCCCACCAGTCAGCAAAAACTTAAAGCACTCTCAGCTGCCTGCTCTGGGTTTCAGCCCGGGATACGTCCTGGCTCATCAGCTACCACCAAGTGAAATCTTTCTGCAGAGTTGAGATTGGTTTCCACCAGGCCCTCCACCATTCTGAATGGTGGAATTATCCTATGCAGTTCAGATAAAGAACTCCCCCAAGAGAAAGAAGCAGCCATCACCTAATTAGCTCTCCTGGTTTCAAGTTTGGTAAGTTACTACAGTACTCCAAAACAGTGGTTCTGATATATAAAGCCACATGCCGTGAGTTCTCCTTGGAATTTTCCAAAAGCATCGAGTGGCCACTTTACCACTTTACCAGTGGCTCACATTTGAAGTTCTCTGGGTACACTGTGCAAGGAGAGNGTGCCCTTCATAAACATAGCATGGCCACGGCTGAACTCTCTGATTGGAACTAGGTTTCTCTNAACCAAAAGAGTGACTCTGCTCTTCATTAGATATGTAAGTCTCCCTGTAACTCATCTTTCTCACAGAATAGAGATATGGGGATCCAGGCAATTCACATAAAGCTCCAAGCCTGTGCTTCATGTGAGCTTCAGAGGATGAGTGTATGATGGTCAGCTTTAATTGTCAACTTGGCACACCTAGAATCATCTGGGAAGAGGGTCTCAGTGAGGGAACGTCTAGGTTAGGTTGGTTTGTGGATGATTGTCTTACTTAAGTTAATTAACCTGGGAAGGCTCAGCCCACTGTTGGCAGTATCATTCCCTAGGCAGGGAGGCCTGAACTGTATTAGAGTGCAGAAACAGAACCGAGCAGAAGCAAGTGAGTGCACACATTCCTTCCTCTCTGCTCTAGACTGTGGCTATGATGTGACCAGTTGTGACTAGTTGATTTCTGCTGCTCTGACCTCTCTACCATGAGGAACACTTCTATAAAGCCAGGACGGTGATGGGATTGGAAGAAGTCATGCTGTTTAGCTGGTGGCTTTCCTTACATGCAGTTTCTCANTTATTTATAGCAATTAATTTATAAATGACTTTCCCTAATCAATAAAACTGCCTTATGGGCAACNTTTCGATATTTTTGATTTTGTTAGGAACTTGAATGGGAATAGCACATTCCTACCTTGTAGATGCAGGACTTGGCATTCAGGAAGAAGAGCTCGATGGTGGCATTGTCCTTCAGGTAGGAGATGCTTTCTATATAGAATCTGTAAGAGAAAAACCATGTGTGAGGCACGGGGGGTAGGGGAGGGTGGGGGAGTGAAAACAACCACTGCATTGAGCTGTGTGGTTTCAGAGGAGGATTGTAGTTCCTGTGCTGAATGAAGAAAAGACCAAGGGGCCATCAGTCTTTTCTCTGCTGCCTGCTTTGAGGGCACACCATGTTTTATACCCATGTGTANAGNCATTTTTCTTAACATACCTTCAAGGCCAATAAGCATATGAGGACACAATCCAGGTATCACTAAGCCCTTGGAAAATGCAAATCAAANGCTGAATGAGATATTGACATACAGGACTCTAAGATTTGAAGATTCCTGTTTTTCTATACAGTGAAGTCATCTTCGTAAAAAATTTAGCATTGGTATTGGAGAGATCTCTTAAGTGGAGAGCTCACCAGTTAAGAGTGTTTACTCTTCTTGCTAGAGGTCCTGGGTTCAGTTCCCAGCACCCCTATCAGATGGCTCACAACTGCCTCCGACTCCAGATCCAGAGAATGCCCTCTGGCCTCTGTGGGCACCTGAATATATGCAGTGCACATAAACTCATGGAGATGCACACACATACACATAAATAAAGCTGGAAATATATAGTCTTCTAACACATATAGGAGATTTGGTAGTGTAAGAACAGTCTTACCTCAAAGTTCTAACTATTAACTATTAAGCTATTAACTATTAAGCTATTATGATAATAAGATACAGGACATAATTGAGTTTACAAATTATAATGCCTTTTTGGCATTGATTGTAGTGTGTGTGTTCCTACATATATATGCAGTGTACATGTACACATGTGTCTACATGCATATGGAGGTCAAAGGACAAATGAGTATAGTTTCTTAGGAACTGTCCACATTTAAAAACAAACAAACATGGTCTCTCACTAGTCTGGAGCTCACCAAATAGGCTATGGTGGCTANACAGTGAGCCCCAAGGATCTCTTTCCGTCCCTCCAACCCCAGTGATGGGCTTATAAGCNTTTGCAACCATGCCTGGCTTTATGGGGGTTCTGGGGCTCAAACTTGGCCCCTCATGCTTGTGTGGGTGGAAAGCACTTCACTGACAGAACTGTTTCAGCAGCTCTCAGCACTGATTTAAAGCTGGAAGCAAAAACCTTTAAAATACACACCCAGGAGAAAAAAAAGTGTGTGTGTGTGTGTGTGTGTGTGTGTGTGTGTGTGTGTACCTAACAAGCACTAACAAACAAGTACAAGTACTATACATTTTGGGTTTTCATGTTCTTTGGTTTTTTCCAACAATGATGCATGGAATATCTGCACCAAGTTTTCATGGATATAAACCCAAACTCAAAGTGGCAAAAAAGAATTACCCATAGTCATATGAAAATGAGGATGGATCAAAACAGCNCCAGAGCTGGGCCAGACCAGATAGCGCCAGCTGTAAAATGAAAACATCCAGAGGGACCTCAGGTCCTCCCATCCCTCTCCTCTCTTGAAGCTCTCGTGAGACAGTCTCCACAGACACCTTGAGTGTGGGTATCACAGACCTGGATTAACTGTGATTCTCCGACTCTTAGCTGACCACCTCCTTTCTTCTCCCTTACCCAAAGTCCAATTCTTCATTCTGCTAATTTTTTCATGTTACTTTTTTTATCCTAATCATTGTTGAGCTAGATTTTTAAGAGAGAATGTGTTCTGTTCAATGGAGCAGCAGGTGGCGGTCACATGGGCCTTACAACCACTTCCTCCGTGCTTCCCTGAGGGTGATGAAGCGTGACAGAATTTCAGCACNCACACTCCTGGGCTGGGATAAGTGTTCTTAAGGCTGTGACATTCACGCATATTAAGCCAAATGAGAATTGAATTCCTATCAGAGGGAGCCTATGGATTTCTCTCAAGATGAAGCATGCTGACAGTATTTAAGTTTACATTAAACATGTCTTTACACATCAGTTCAGTTTATTAAATTCTTTAATCGGATAATGTGCCCATTCAGTCTAAGGATCAGTGCATTAAGGAGGAACGATTTTGGATGAGGAAATGGCTGAACTGCAGGGTGTTGGAGTAAAATCCAGACTCGACTAGGAAGGCACTGGCTACGTGGATTTTAGGAAATAAAGAGACAGGAGGGTGCAGAGGGTGAAGTGGACAAAAGAAGAGGAAGCAAGTGCTGTGGCCAGTAAGCAACATGACACACTCTGATAAGGATTCTGGGAAGTCAAGGACCGGGGATCTAATCTCAGCTCTGTGTGACTTAGGACATGTCACCTGACTGTACTGGGATTCTCTTTTTCCAATTGTAAAAGAAGAGGAGGGGAGGGGGACTGAGAGGAGTGGAGGGAGGGGANACTGGGGTCAGGATGTAAAATATGAGAGAAGAATAAATTAAAAGAAGAAGAGGAGGAGGAGGAAGAGGAGGAGGAGGAGGAAGAAGAGGGGGAGGAGCAGAGTGGGACTCAGTGGATCTCCATGTAAGAAGTCTTTTTGTGTTTAGATACTGGGAATGAATTTAAACTAAAACATCCGCCACCCACTGTCACCACCTCCTCTACTGTGGCTCATCATCATCATCATCACCATCATCATCATCATCATCATCATCATCATCACCAGCATCATCATCATCACCAGCATCATCATCATCACCATCATCACCATCATCATCATCATCATCACCAGCATCATCATCACCACCACCAGTAGCAGCAGCAACAGCAGCAGGAACAAGTCAAAACTGGATTTAGCAGGATTTTACAGCTGTAATCCCAGCTGTGGGAGGTCCAGGCAGAAGGAATGGGAGTTTACAGCCATCCTTAGCTACATAGAAAGGGTTTAAGGCCAGCCTAGGATACTCAAAACCTTGTCTCAAGAGACAAAAAAAGCAAAAAACCCTCCTTACAACCAACGACCCCAGGCTAGGCAGGCCAGGCTCACAGCCTTCTTGTTCATGTACTAAATGAATGATGTCTTCTACCATTTCTCAAATGTGTGAAGAG